>CAUJBZ010000159.1:0-61549 GCA_963082915.1 Dolichopus griseipennis
TTGCAATTTCCTTTCTGTTACATGATGCGTTATTTTTATTTTTATTTAAAAAACCATTAGTGTCCTAAATTTGTTTTTTTACTCTGTTATATTTGTGTGATGGGTGAATTATTCTCTAATACAATACACAAGAAACATTTTATTTAGTCCTTCGAATTGGCAACAACAACAAAATAAAAAAAACCAAAGGGGAAACAAAAATGTAAAATTTTAGAAATGCGTTAACGATTTCAATCTTTGTATTTATCATATAACGACTAAAAGATAGGTCCAAAAAAATAATGATAGGATGAGATGGAACGCAACGCGACTTTACTAAAAATCGTATAGTAAAATTACATAAAAAAATTATTTTTTATTTCAAATTTATTCACCCCCACCCCCTAATTTTTTTTTCTGCAGTTATTTATGAGTTTTCATCACCCTTAACAACTTGGATTAGAAAATAATTCGTCCTTTTGGAATTTGGTATAAAAATAAGGATATGAATTGTAGAAAAAATAAATTTGATAAAAAAAAAAATGGAAATGAATCAGGGGCGTGGCGTTCAAATGCATATTTTTTTTTTTTGGTGTTTTTAATGCACAAATTATTTAAAATTGATTTTATTTCTGTTAATGACGTATTGAAATATATTTTATAATTTAACTGTTGTTTTTTTTTTGTTATCTATATATATTTATATGATATATATATATATATATATATATATATATTTATATAAAAACTATTTTATATGTATGTATATTAAAATATATTCAATATAGAACTAAATAGAACTTGAATTCGAAAAAAAATTATAAAAACTAATTTATACCATTGTGAATGATTTTGACAGCTTGATGACGGTCTCTTTCATTTTTTTTCGATTTTTAATAGTTTGATTTTGAAGTTTTATTTTAATATTTTAAATGATGACTGCAAATTATAGTTTTGTTATCACCAATTGCTGGTCATAATTTTCAATTATATTCTTCTATAAAATAAAAGGGGGTTATAATATTGTATTAGTATCCTGTCCATAATATATAATTTTACAATAAAGATAGAGGGTAGAAAAAAACCAAAAATCGCCTCAGCAGATAAATTTCAGATGGATCAATATAAAACAAAATACAATATAACTATCATTTTAAATTAGTGTATTGTAATTCATTTAATATAGTAAGAGGGTTATCAATTGAAATCCAAATCTAGTATTTAACTAAAGAAATGTAGAGGGTGTAAGATGTAAGGCATAACTAATAAATAAATTGCAGAAATATTATTAGTGTAATAATTGCATTCGAAATAATGCGATGACAGACAATAAATATATGAACTATGATCACTTAATTGTATTCTATAGATATTTATTAAATTATTGGAAAGAATTTGAAATAAAAAATTGCATTATCATGGTCTACACATATTACATTTTGTGTAGTAAGAGAAGTTCATATTTCTTTTTAAATTAAATTTGGTAAAAAAATAGTTTTTTTGTGGGGAGTTTTACTTGTCTGTTAATTTCTAATCTTTTCCGACAACTGTCATAAAAAGATTAAAAAAATAGAATAGTTAAAGAATTATTAGATATTTCTAAATCTATAACTAATGATAGTAGATTTTATAAGAATGTTTGAAAAAAACATATATTGTAATATTAAATCTGGAATTGTTATATATAAGGTGTCACATTACATGAGAGTCAGATTAAAATTATAATAAATAATAAAGAAATAAACAGATTAAAAAAAGTTATATTATAAGATTCTGTTATATTATTAATTTATCAAATGCATGTGGATTATTTACTTATTATATACTTATCAAAATTCTTCTCATTTGCAGTCCTAAGATTTTGATTGATAGTAAGTTATATTACAATTGATTTATAGATGTATGTTGGAATTCCATTAGATAATGCAAATCTACTTTGAATTAGGTAATTATCCCTTGGTATACAATTCTTTTTAAATCTTAAGTGATTTTCTGAATTTTGAGTGATGGTAATCAATCTGGAGATGAAAAAGCCAAACTAAATGTTATTACACGTTTATCTATACTAAAATTGAAGAGAACCTGTAAGAAAATCTTAAGTATAGGCATTGAAATAAGCATATCTCAAATTTCAACTGAAATTTTTTTAAAATTATTCGCCTGAAACGTGCAGTGAAGGTAAAATATAGTCGATTCGAGTTTATTACAAAAACCAGCGGTATTCTATTTCCTATTTGAATCAAACTTTTATATCTCTCCAAATTACAAATCTCTGGAACAATGTTTTTGAAAATTCAGGGTATTCCCCGATTTTGTATCCAATTCTAAAATTTCTGGAAAACTTTTTCCACCATATCTATATAAATAATAATACACCAGATTTTGAACTAGGAGGGATTTTGTACTACCGGCACATGCAGTTCGTGTTTTCAAAGGTTCATTTACAATTTCAATCGCAACTTTCATTCAAGGCCTATTAGAAAATTGGTAATGAATTAATGGTCTTAGAACCTTTTTAAATCGGAATTTATTTAAATTGACGAAATAAGATAAGACTAATGTAAATTAGAACTTCTAATTTTACGTTTAATTACCTTTTATAACCTTAGAAAATTAGAAATCTGTGGTGGTAATTGCAAAGTTTAAAAAACAATGTTAACACTTTGCAGTTATAAAAAATAACTATTATTTGTTTTTTCACACTATTTCAATTTCTAAAAATTAATACAAAACTTTTTTATTTTATTTTCAGGTAAGAAATCACTTTCAAAGATACATAAAAACTTTTTTAAGATCCAATTGACGCAATCTTAACTTTTATCATCGAATTTTTAAATTAAAAAAAAAACATTGTATTTATAATGTTACTATATAGTTTTTATTGTAAAATATGGTAAGTATTGATATAGAAGGTAAGTATATTGATACCTAATTTTTTAACAATGTTTACACTTTATAGAACTATAAAATTTATTAGATATCATATCATCTTTTATTGCCATCACAAAAACTATTGTGGTACATCCGGACGTATCTTCAGTTATGTTACAAAAAAAACATAATTTTTATACTATTATGAACGTATGTTCGAAGGGCATACTAAATTTCCCAATACGTTCGTGAGGCAGATAAGGAATGAGGATAGAAATAGACTCAAAGATATAGATCGGATCAGAATCAAAAAGTAAATTGATCTAACTATGTGTACCCGCCGTCCGTCTGTTCGCACGATAACTCAAAGGTGGTAGGGTTGTGAAATGTTCAGAAATTCGTTTTTATGCAAAAGCCATCATCGCTATTGAAATCCAGGCACTTTGCTTAACGTTTAGGAGTAGCTGCAATACAACTTCTATTATTATATAAAACGAACTCTATATATACCTACATATTAATTAATAAAAATGGGTGTTTAAAATTTTGCCAAAAGTAGTTTAATATTACAACCAAAAGTTTGTGCAAAACTTGGGTGGTATAGTGTAGCGAGTTTGAGGAGCTGCTATACAACTTCCTTTTAAAATATGAGAATAACTTAATATTTAAAGTGTCTGAAATATTGCTAACTACTTTAATGGCCAATGTCTAAACAAAATATAGTTGCTGTAGTGGAAGAGGTTCGAAAGTTTCTATACAACTTATAATTTTATGCATAACTGAAAATCTAATAAGTTGTATGTTCAAAATGTTGCCAAAACTAATTAACCGGATGATATAATGTCCATGCTATGTTAGCGCGGACATCCTAGAGTTGACACAGTCTCTCTACACTCTTTCTCTACTACACTCTTTCTCGTATTATTATAAAATTCTGAACTAAAAACTAAAAAAAAAAACTTTTATTATCATTATTCTTCATTTTCTTATCATATATGACTTATTATTATATGACATTATTTAAGTGAAGACATAAACATAAAACTGAATTTTCTTTTACTATAATAAAAAGTTCAAACTTGAATTAAAGATCCTGCATTATTTCTTTATCTCATCATTATTAATACCATTAAAATACAATGAAATATTTGCCAATTAGAGAGTTTTAATAATGAGGTTTATTTCATAGACAATTTATAACTTAACCATAAGATCTCTATTGAAAATCCGATTTTTTTTCCGATACCTTCAAAATTTCAAAAATGTTTTCAAAAAAGTGTAATATCAACTTTATTGCAAAAATCATTTAAAAGTTTAATACACATATAATTCTTCGATAATTTTACGACGAACCAACGATTAACGGTAATTCCTCGATATTTTTACTGTCATTGTAAGAATTCCTATTAAAACAGTTTAATTAAAAATTTAACTATATAGTTTCAAATTCAAGTAATTTTGTGGATTTATCTTTTTAAAACAAATAAAAGTTGCCATATCATATGTACTTTAAAAGTTTTCTTAACCTCAAATTGCATGAAAATTAGATTAAGCAAATACCGTTATAATATAAAATAGATATTAACGGATGCTAAATATTATCAATTTAAAATAGTTTAAAAAAAAAACATCTACTAATATATAATAGGTTCCATTACAATTATTATAATAACATAATTCTATAACGGTAGTTTTAATCTTTAATGCAATTAAGAGAATTCAGAATAATTACATAATATATGCTATGTACTAAAATAATAATTGTATTAATATGTATGTAGCTGCTACCTACTCGTATATCGGATTGCCCTATAAAATGATTCAAGTTTGAAAAATCTTCAGTTTTTTTTTTTTTTTGATTATATTTTAATTAAAGCAGGGAAGGAGTAGAAAGATTTTATTTAATATTAGCAGGGAGGGAGCAGGAAAATTTTATTTAATGTGATCAGGAAGGGGATGGGAGGAATTATTTTTCATTATTTAATTAAATTCACATTAAGATAATTTTTTGAGATCAGATAACAGAAATTAAATTAAAATTTTACTATCTTGTTTGTTATTCTTCTGATATTCTTTTGATTTTTTTTATCCGTTATTTTATTCTTGCAAGATGTGCAATACGCGAAAACCACCACGATTTTTGTTTTTTTTTTTTTTTATATACATACATTATATGTATGTAAGAATTAAAGTAGAAATTGTTTAAAGATTTCATTACATATATATACCGCGATGGCTGTGGTTGGAAGAATTTTTAAAAGAACCAGATTTTTTTAGAAAATTCTTTAGCACAATTTGGGGCGAACATTTTTATTAAAATATTCATACAATATGGCGTCAAAAAGAAATGGGGGAGCGATAATTGTGGTGAGTTATATATGGAAATAGAGTGTTGTAGAGTTTGGTTTTTTTGGAAGTAAAGGAATGAATCATTGTAAAAGATTCTAGTAGAACCCTTTCTTTGTATAATTACTCATATTATTTGATGTGGTTAATTAGACCCTGTTTTCATAATAATTAAAACGATATTAAGGAAAAATGCAGATTTTTAACTTGTAATGTATTTTCGTAACTTCTATATAATAGTAGAAGTTAGAAAAAAAAAATGGAGTTGAAAGAAAATTAATTTTCAAATAATGGCTTTAAATAATATTAAGAATAATGAGAGTAATGTTAAATGAAAGTTCTTTTATTATAGTTGTTATTTTTTGACTATGTGGAAATTACTTGTTTTACTTAAATTTTTCTTTAATTATAATGTGATAAAAACATGAAAATTTTATTTATTATACTTGGTAAAAAGAAATCTTACAAACTATTATTATCAAGATTATTAATGAGAAAACTTTATGTATTAAAAGAAAATTATTAGTTTTTTTTTTAAAAATTTGGTTATTAAAGTGTTAACATTATTTTAAAAATTAATATAATGTACCTGAAGCTTGAACTATTAATACCTAATGCAAGGAATTCAATAAAAATTTTGGATGTGAGATCATTGATGACATGGTGTGTCATTATGAAAGTACTGGAAAGTATTTGGTGTGTCATTATGAAAGTATTCGATTAATCTACTATTCTTGAATTAAGATGGAATGAGGAATCTTTGGTTTTAGAACTCGATTTAACTTTGCATTATTCCAACATTTTATACATTAGTCCCAATTGGGTTAATCGCTTAATATTACTGATACAAAAAAGTACTCGTTGACAATAGATGTTTGTAACGCATATTTGTTTTCAAATATTTAACAAAATGTGTGAGTAAGATGTCCTAACGATTGCATGCGTTAAGTATTTGTTAATTAAATATACAAACAGACCTGCATATTCTAAATACAATTACCAGTACAATTGTACTCATACTCATTAGTCTTTACTTTGTCAAGTACCACTGTCACTTTGTCACCACCAGTATTAGTCAGACTTCAATACTTACAACAAGTAAAGAAACAGTCAGTCAGTGCAACCGACTTAGAAATACCCTACACCTATTTGGTTCAAATTTAAAGACATATCCATAAGTCGTTTAAACACCATAAGAGCTGTTATTAATTTGATCGTAAGACATAGCTAACCAAATTAACTTTATAATACTAAAAACATTTTCTAATTACACTATCTATTAAAAGATATTATAAATTCTTACTAATTTATCTATTTAAAGATATTAAAACAAAAAAACTTGAAACAAGACTAAATTAAACATTTTAAATGGTTAGTTTATATACTTAATAGAAAAGCTTATAAACGCAAAATATGCAATAAATGTATTTCTAAAATACAATTACAAACTTAGACCTTTTCATATAATTCATTCAAATATAAAAATAAATTTTACATAAATGCAGCAAGTACCTTTGAACATAGCTGAACCACTACAATTAAGTCTAGATTTCGGAGACACATAGGACATAGGAAATATATTCTTTGGCTTCGAAATTAAACTCGACCACAACCAATTCCCATGGTACTTTCATTACTAGTAACCTAGAGTTTAAATTTCCTCAAAATACCGGCATTATTTTTTGAGTTATGTTGTTTTTAAGATATATATTTGTTAGTCCTTGAACTTTTCAAGGGTTCCAGAACCCGAAATTATGGTACGATTTCGCCCATATGCAATTCCGTCATACTTCTAATACTAGTTAACCCTTGTACACAATTGGAATGTTCTATCTTAATTTTAAGTTACTAGTTTTATTAATTTCGATGATAAGCTTTTACACATTGGGGGGTCTAAGAGAGGTTCTGAACCACCACTCCAATTGATCCCAAATAAGGGGGGCACGCAAGAACGCTTTTCCATATCTAGCTCGCTTCCTTTAGGTGGTTACAAACACCATACCAAAGTTAATATACCCCTTTATCTATTCTATAGGTGTAGGGTATAAAAATTAAATAGCTATAAGAAAAAGAATTATTTAAAATAATATGTATTTGTAATTCCCAGAAAGTAATTAAATTTTGAGTTAAATTACTTTTGTAATTATATATTTAACGGTTAAGTATTTTCAAATATTTAAATACCAAGAAATACTAAGGTATCAAAAGTTCAAGTATTTTTCAAATATTCGTTATAAAACTACTCTAGAACTCATATTTTTTTATTGAAAAACTGATTTGATTTCAATCTCAGCTTAATGCATTTAAATTTTTACAAGTACTTTTAGTTTATTCTTTATTCAGTCTTAAATTTTGTATAGAAATCATACTATTACTTGTACTTTATAAAGTAATTAGTATCAAGTATTGCGTATTAGAACTGGTTTTAATTACCATTTAACTCAGTATTATTCACATATCTATACAAGTTAATATGTTCGGCAATGCAATTGTTTCGGGTTATTGACATTGTAAAATTAAAGTATTATTTAATGGCAGCACTGATGACGCACAGGAAAATGAATACTTTAAACTTAATGCGGAAACACATTGCTGCCTGCGTTGACGCATGCATCTTATCAGTTACTACAATGAAACTTGTGTTTTCTAATTATACTGTGTACCTAAATGCATTGAAAAAGTTTAAAATAACCAATCAGTATATTTAATATGACGTGTTAAATTATATTAAAATAACCTTCAAAATAATATTGAACTTTTTTAAAATTAACACAATATAAATATTATTATTCCATTTCGCACGCAGAATTTTCGAAAAAAAAAAAAAGTTCGAAGAACTTTTTTATATTTAAAAAAACCAAAATCAATCAAAATTATTTGCATTTAATTATAATTTTAATTTACCAGACAAAATTAAATTTACATTAAATACATATTATTATTATTAGATATTCCTGGAAATAATTTCTCTGACGTACATTTAACTAGAAACCTATTCAAATAAATCCATTTTGAATAATTCATTTTATGAATATTTTTATTAACTTTTTAAAAAAAAAAACTTTAATCTGTTTTATATTCCTTAAAAACATCTAACAGATGGAAAAATGATTTGTTTTTTATTTTTGAAAATTTAATAAAAAAAACGTGTATCTTAAGAATAACATCCCAATCCCTTTTTGTTCATCAAAAGCAAAAATATCTAGAACTAATGTTTTGTAACAAAATATTATTTATTTATTAATGGTCAGATAATAATGGAAGGGGAGGAGGAGGAGGAAATTATACTCAATAAATCCTATTTTAACCATCTTTTTATTGATTACATCTCTCAAATTCTGCAACTCCCTAAAAAAGGTTAAGTCGGTAGGGTGTAAACACGTTATTCCAAAAGTCTTAGAGAGTCCTAGAGTCTTTTATGTATTCACCTTGTGTAAAAAATGAATTTTTACAAGTTCAAAGTAAAATTTACATATTGACCTAGTCGTTAAGATTTGAAAAAAAAAGGAAAGGTAAAATTAAATAAATAAGATACTGAAGAAAATAAAACAAAAAAAAACCCCTAGATCTAAGGAAAAATTAAAAAAAAAAAACAAAACAACTTTATTAAATCGGGACAAAAATTGGAAATTTTCAGGATTATTTATGTTTCATAAATTTTTATTATTTTATGCTATACCTGTGTTAAGTTATCACAGTTTGTTGTCTCTGCTTTTGAGTAATATTTGATTTGTTAACACGAACCCAAAAAACAAAATTGTGAAAGGGCAGGATATGTACACAGGATGTGAATTAAAATATGTTCTAAGTTAAATGTTGGATATTTTCTTTTTTATTAAGAATATGTTTCTCCCACAATCTACGTTTTAATAATATTCATTTGAGAATAAATTCTTTTAAACGAACAACTCCATCTTCTGTAATTTATAAACCCTGCGCTATAATCAGAGCTGATCTATTTCAAAAATGGAAAGTGAAATGTACAATTATTCGTTGTAGATGAGTAGAACTAGAACACAGACTTTATTGGAATACCCTTCTATCATTCAGTACAACAAAAGAAATAACTCCAAAAGCTTATCACAGCAAAGAACTAGAAAATTAAACTTAGAGAGCAACCTGCACTGCATCTATATCAGACTAATTGTAGAAGACAAATATAGACTATAGTTTAATGACAAAAAAGCAACCAGGCACTTTCTTTGCATAGCACTTCAGTGGGAAATAAAACACTGAATCATCTATTCACAACTCATGTTTCCATAAGACACATTTGAGCTTTCATATATCTATTAATATTGAAATACAAACTAAATTGAATAACGAGGCTTAGAAAAAGCTGCATTGTCCACTAAATTTTTTAAATTGCTGTCTATTTTATAGAAAAATAGACAGCAACCTGCAACGTACACTAATTAATATATTATCGAACTAATTGTAGAAGAGAAATACCGACTATAGTTTAATTAATGATAAACAAGCAACAAGGCACTTATTTCAATAGCACTGCAGTGGGAAATAAAAAACACAATGATCTATTCACATAATCATGATTCCATAAGACACATTTGAGCTTCCATACATCTCTTAATATTAAAACACAAACAAAATTGGATAGCGAGGCTTAGAAAAAGCTGCATTGTCCACTAAATTAGTTTCATAAGAACTAATTTTTTTACGTTATTTATCAAGATATACTTCGGATGCGAATAAGTATAGGTAGTCAATGCAGCTGCTCATATTTTATTATATATCTTCCTCGCTTGTATTATTGCTTTATATATTAGATTAAACTTTTATCATTCGAATTAAAATTTCCTCACAGACATATTATATCAACATCACCTAATACTTAACTCATGATACTAAACATTCAACATTGGATTTCCCAAGCATTTAATCAAAGAATTAAACTTTCTAAAAAAAATTTATAAAACCAGTAATTTTTCCAATTTTAAGTATAACTAAAAAAAAAATTTTCGTAGAAATATTTAAATTTCTAATATCCGATTCCGATAACTTGTATTATACATTGAAGCTTCTTCTTACGCAATAATTTTATTTTTATCATATTTTTCGCCCCATATTTTTTACAGATGATTTATGGATAGGAAAAACTTTAATAAAAAAAAACAAAAAAAAAACTTTACTATATATAACCCGAACAACCACCAGAAACCAAAAAAAATAAGATCTAGTCTATTAAGTTCGGTACCACTATACAGATAAAAGCAAGAATTGAAAAAAAAAAAAAAAAGAACTTTTTCCAAGGAACCGAAAAATAAAAGAAAACAGAAATAAATTAAATGAAAATTATTAAAAGTGGAATTTCGGATGACTTATTTTTAATATTAATCCTAATGGCTTTGCCATTTTTTGGCATAAGTTATAAAAGAAAGTAAAAGAAAGTAAAAAAAAAAAAACAAACGGAAAGTCAAAAATGATAAGTTATAAGGAAAACGAAGAAAAGGATATAAAATAAAAAAACAGGATATTATGCCCTTTTTATTTAATTGTCCTTTAAATATTTAAGAAAAACTCAAAGAAATAAAAAAAGAAAAACAAAATGTAAATTTTTTTAAAAGAATTTCTTAGTATTTTATTTTTTTTTATTTCAAATTGAAAATTGAGAAAAGACAAATATTAAAAATTTAAAAAAAACGAAAATTAGGGCAAGAGTTAAATAAATAAAACTTTTGAAATTAAATTTGATTTTTTCACAGAATGCCCAAAAATTTCCTTTTACAATTTGCAACTTTATTTCATCTAAATTAGAATTGTTCAATTTTAAATGCGCCTGTCAATTGTTTTCAATTTTACCAACAACCTGCCAAATTTGTCCACTTAAAATTCACTTGTTCAAATTACTATACAGTTAGATTTATTAATGGCCTGGTATATTGTTTGTAATCATACTTGTTTACAGCCGTCCATTTTATTTCAAACCATCCAAACTTATCCTTTTTAGATTAATTTGTTAAAATTTGTCCTGGCTTGGTAATTATTTGTAGTCATGCTGTATTATAGTATTTGATAAAATGGAATCAATTTAGCATACGCCCGTCTATTAAATTTTATTTTAAACCTTCCATAGTTATCCAACTTAAATTCATTTGTTAAGTTTTGTCCTGGCCTGGTAATTATTTGTAGTCATGCCAGTTTAGTATTTGATAGAATTGCTCAATTTAACGTACCGTCGTCCAAAATTTTTATTTCAAATTTGGTAAATAATCTTCCAAACATATCAATTTATGAATCACTTGCTCAATTTGATTTTGTCCTGGCCTGATATTATATTTGTATAGTGATTCTGTTAAAGGAAATTATTTAACTTGACTAAACTCATATTTCGTAAGTTGTAACCAAAAAGAATGACATCAAATTAATCTTAACAACAAGAAAGAATGACAAAGTTCGACTCTTAAGCCCGACCCAATAAATAGACCTCAAAAATTATGGTGCCACTTTCTTTTTGTAATAAAGAAACTATTCCTTAATATACCATTCATTAACATGCCACTTAGAAGCTACAATTTGATTAGTTTATTAATTAAAAATAATCTGTTAATCACTCGGAAGCATAAATGTTTACATTACAACCAGGCTATTACCAACTATTTTTTAAATAGTAATTTAAAATTTTAAAATCATTGTCCTGCAATATATGTCAATATAGTTTTTGAATTATATATACAAATTGATATTTAAGTGATTTCTCATGTTCTATATTCACAATGATCACTATAAAATCACTCTGGTGCCAAAAACAAATTTTTTAATTTTATTTCATTTTATAAAATAAAATTTAATTTATTTCGTTATTCGTTTGAAATTGGGTTAAAAAGTGAATTTATTTCACTATTAATTATATTAAAAATTATGTTTATTGAAATGAATGGACAGATTTAGGGTAAAATTTTTTTATATAATTAATATATAATATGTTCTTTAATAGAATATGATATAAATATCCAAATACATTTTCCTACAGTAATTAATAATTAATTTTTGGAGAAAATTTTCCAAAAAATTTGTATTTCTGGTGCCACCTTTTGTTAAAATGCAAATTATAAAAAAAAATTAAAATGCAAATATTTAATTCAATTATGTTATAGTAATGTATTCTGAGTATTTAATAGACTTTATGGCACCATTAATATTGAAATATGATTAAAAAATAAGTAATTTCGGAATTTTAATATCCAGGTACATAATTAAAATTGCAGGTGAAAAGTCTGGTGTTTGATAGTTATTTTATGATTTACGAGCAAAAATATCCAGGGTTGCATGGGTTTCTTTTGAAATATATGAATTAATGTGAAAATGGTTTTAAGGACATGTTGCTTGGGAAGGAATCCAAATATTTGAAGCTAATCGGACGAACCATTATAAGTGGCGGAATTATGAACAAAAGAAATATGTTTAATGAGCTATTATAAAAGGAAAGTATTTTTTTTTTTTTTTTTTGCGAGGAAATGGAACGCTCGAAAGCCACCCCTTGAAACTGTGCGGAATTTCGTTGGGTAGTGTGGGACTTTAACGCACCAAAACCACACCCTTTTTGAACCAAACTTTAGGAGGCAATCTGTGACACAAATGTACAGTTTGGTTACAGGGATGGGAATATGAAAGGATTTTAGGATTGTGGGAGGTTATTTGGTAATTTAGGTTTATAGGGGATGGGCAAAAATTTGGAGAAAGATGTTAATAATCTTCTTAAATTTAATTAAGTCGTACACATACGAATTACCAACTTTAGGAAACACATTAGATGGAATGTGATTCCGTAACCTCGACATGCGCAAAACAAACGAATTTCCATAAGCCGTGTTTCACCATCCTTGTTTCACGTTGGGAAACTTTGAGTTGAGGCATTAATTGCTTTATTTCTTTAGAACAGGTGTTTGTCCCTACTAGGTATCTATAAAACAGGGCAAGTGAGCAGACTGTGCGTTTAAATTTAACTTTAAATCCTTTTTATTTTGTCAACTTCACTTTTAACGAGCAACGCTTGTACAATGTTTGAAGTCAATTGTCAAAATTGTCAAAACTCATTTTATTAAATGAGTGTCGATGGAACACTGATTTAAAGAACCGTAGAAATAAAGTGTGAAGGACACAGTGAACGGAGTCCATGTATTTCTGTGAAGTTTAATTCGGTATTAATCCATCAATGTAAGAATGTCCTTGCATTGAGTGTATCAAAACAGACTAGCCATTGGCATACAATTTTTGAAGCAGTAACTCTCATGGTTAATAGAATAACGAATATCAAATTATTTAAAGCCATTGATAGAATTGGAGTGTAATACATAATCACAAGTGATTAAGACTTTCTTTGAAGCTCTATTGTGCATTTTTAAACTATTAGATTACATTAAAAAAATAATATAAATATCTTTTACATCTAGTGAATTTGTAAAATGGTTTTTTAATGACTTACAATTAAATGTTGAGCATTTACAATTCTTAATAGCTATTATTTCGAGTAATATTAAAAATTACTACTGCCATTTTAAATTTGAAATAAACGAATTCATAAAACGAAAAAGGAAAAGCTCATAAATTTCCAAAATAATTTAAATAAATTTTTCTATTAAAAAATTTTATTTTTATTCCTAGGAGGAAAAGTTTTTGTTTTTCCATTTTCCTCATCTTTCTTTAAAATTTCTCCGACTTTTACTAAAAAAAATAAACTTTAAACAATAATAATACAGTTATTCATTTGTTGCAACATACACTGATTATAGTATTATAGTTTTTTCATATTTAAATAAAAATGTAACTGTAAAGTTATAATTTATGTAGTTTATGAGACAGAATATAGAAACAGAGAGATAGAGAAAGAAAATGAGAAAGAAAATTTCTTAAAGTTTGCAAAACCATTTATTTGCGGATATCCGTTTTAAATTTTTTTTTAAATTTTTTGGAGGAACTTGAGACACAAGTCATTTATATACCTTACATTATATTTAAAAATTATACAGTTGGTACAATGGATGCAGTACATTTCAGTTAAGAAATATTTAAAGGAAGATTAAACAGAGAAACTAGATATAAAGTAAATGTATATATTAAAGTATAAATTAAATGCATCGAGCCCTTTTTATCACCTGAGCCCAAGTGAATATTGGTTATGCTAGAAGTCTTTTTAAAAAATGTAATTAACATTTTTCGTCACACTCTCCCTTAATATCTTCTTTCAAAATTTCCTTTTAATTCTAGGTGATGTCCTAATCGACAAAATCTAATAGTTCAAATATACCTAATTCTTAACACAATATTTTATTTAATGTACGAATCCTTTTCAGCAGACAGTGTGTGGATGGGAGAATGCAGTATAATGCAAAGCAATAATTTTCAGTTCCTATTGGGTAACGTATAATATAACATCATCCACCGAACTTTAGGAATTTTAATTCTGATTGTTAAATTCACATTCTTCAAATAGTGGTTTAAGTTTAAAATTTTATAGCCGATACTGTAATACATATATATATCTACATATTTTATAATATGTATGTATTCCAATAATGACATCATCCAAGTGATTACGGTAAAAACTAAACGGAAAACACGAAAATAACGACACCAGACAAGAGGGATCGGAAAATTTTAAAAATGTTTTAAAAATTTAAGGATAATACAAAAAACTTTTTTTCCTTTTTTAAATTTTTTTAATTTTGTCTATACAGGGTGTTTCAATTCAGTTGTAAAATCCATAAAAATTGTTCTAGAAGTGGTTCCATGAAGTAATTAAAAAAAAATGTTCTGGATTCTAAAATGCTACTACAACGGATCAAATTTAAAGACTGGGAAGCAATTATTCAAAAACGGTTAGTCTGATTACCATCCAAACCAAACCGTAAATTGAATATATTATTATGTTCTGACGTTCATCCTGCTCTTGTTTCAACAGGTAGCTTTAGAGCTGTCGCCGATTATTATTAAAAGTAAATTTTCCAATCCGATTGTCTTCCCCCTTCAAACATTGTGTTTAAATGCAGATTATCCAAACTAAACCACCCTGTAAACATAGAAATATAAATTTTTTTGTCTACTTGGTAGTTCTTCCGTTCTATTTTTTTTTTAAATTTGTTTTTAAAAGTGTCTTGTAGTAAAGAAGTGAAGATACTTAGCTTTAGATTTTATAGTTTCGTAACATTAATGTATTTATAGATTTACGTAAGGGGAGGGTTGAAGCTTCAAAATACCAGAAGCCTCGGCCGTCCCAACATCACATGGCGTGGGACAATTTATCAAGCAATGGCTAAACGTAACACCTCCAGGGATGACATTAAAATATCAGCGTGGAATTGCGTGAGGTGGAGGTGCTAAGTGGAAGTTTTATGCTTCCAAGAGGAGTAAGGAAAAAAAAAATTTAAATAGTTTAAAAAAAAAACTGTTCATAATTATCTATTGAATATATTTAAAAAATTATAAAATTGGAACAAGTGACCTCATTTTTAACACTGCATAACATATACCAATATACTTGGACTATTTTCTGGTTATAAACTTAAATTTATTTAATTTTCCATCTAAAAGAATTAATGTACTAAATTTTGAACACCACAGGATAATTAAAGACCTCATTCATTTAATATGATTACTGTACTATCTGTACTGAGGTCTTACCTAGATACTAATTGAAATGTATATTGATGAATATTATTAGTACTTATCAATTTGATATTTTATTTTGAAAATGTACATTTTATAACAAAATTCATACGAATGAAAATAAAAATTTTAATTCTGAATTAAATTGAAATAAAATGGTATTCATTTTTCCTCATTTCCTCATTTAACTATTAAGAGTTAACATTAATCCGTTTAACAAAAAATGATGAATTACTACACATCCATTGGCCTAATTATTTATTATTTTTAATTTTACAACCTATTTCATTTGATCCCTTAATTCTTATCCCTAAAGTTCATTAAAAATATCTAACATATGTACTGCACATTATTTGCAAAAAAAAAGGTTCTGAAATTAGAACAAGAGAATATGAAATAGAGTTTAAATAGTAATCAAATTAGTGGGAAGTTTTAATTATTATAGGTGAAATGCATATTTATATCGTATGTATATAGTTTATAATAAAATATATTTATCATATCATATTATGCCAGAAATCTCTGGGTAATTGAGACATGGGAAAACACGTTGCTACCCAACCGCGTTGGAATATAATCCCTCTTACCTCATTCTCTGCATGTCTCAGTGGCCTTAAACTGATGAGACATAACATCATAGTAATTATAATTGATTGTTGGTTAGTTTCGTAAAAGAGAAGTTCCTGAACGAAGGTGTTACAGAAATTCATAACAAGCAACAAATAGTTCTGGAGAAGGAAGTCTATTTCTAACAGTTTCATGGAATCATATGCTTATATGTGTTTGCCCACTGTTTTAGATACTTTAAATAATATTTCCCATATACATAGAAACATCCGCTAGTGGGGTATAAAACCGAAAGTTTTTGAAGCCTTTAGAAGCGTGTTAGAGCAATTCTAGCTTTAATTCGTGATCACTACTAAAATTTCATAATTTCCAAATTTTTTTATAATTTTTTATAATTTTTGTCTTTGAAACCTTTAAACTCGTTTTTGAATACTTTAGAATCGTTTTGGAGCAATTCTAGCCTTAATTCGTGATCACTACTAAAATTTCATAATTTTCAAATTTGAAAATTATTTTTTATAATTTCTGTCTCTGAAAACTTTAGACAGTTTATTTGTTGGTTTATCTAAAATGTCAAAAAACTAAAAATCTGATTTTTAAATTATACCTAAAGGAAAAACTAAAGCTTTTTTCTCACCGAATTTTGAATTAAATGATAAAAGCCAGACAAAACTCATTTCCATTAAAAGTAGTCCTGTTTATGTTATTACAGTGGAATTTGCTGTAGTGCATTAGTTCCAGTCTTAATATTTTTCGGTTGTTGAAAACGTTTAAACCAAATTTACCAAAAATCTTCCAAAATAGTCTCATAAAAAATCATACTAGTTATTAACTAATAGTAACAGAACGTTTAAAAAATACCATTAATTTTCATTCCATTTGCAATGTTTTAAAATAACTTGTAGATGATAATAAATTTTCTAATCACATGCAATAAATCTAAAATATTAAATGTATATATATAAGCATCAACTAAAAAGTACTTTTGGAATAAAACTTATTAATATAGATATAGATACGCTTAAAATCTATTAAATTTTACACACTGACACACATCGACACAAGAGTTTACATAAATTCGAAAATATTTTGCTCCATTTTTGTATTTTATTTTTAGAAAGGATATTATATGAGAATTTAAAAGGACATCATTATATATCAATATCAAGGACATTTTCATATAATATATAAATTATATACGTATAAACACATATATACGTATAAATTTCTACATTGTAGATGAAATAAGTACTATAAATAATATAATGTTGATATTCTCTCTGATAGATATTTTATGTTACAAAAATCCTTTTTTTTCGCGATTTTTTTTTTTTTTTTTTTTTTTTATACTCAATTTTTTTTTATGGTTTTTTGAATGTAATGTTATAGCATTGGATCTCATAAAAATTGGATCTAAAGATACATTGTATTACAAAAAAAAATAAAATATACTGTGTCCATCACAGAACCAACCACTATTACAGGAAAATCGTAATGTGGAACATCTTTCAAAGATTGTTTACTATTGCATTTATATAATAGTTTTTATTAAAGCAATCAAGGTTTAATAATTATAAATTTTTTTTATTATACATAACTTTATCTAACGGTATTTATTTATTTAAAGAAACTCCCCTGATGACCCAGAAGTAGTGCAGAAGTACTGAATGGAAATACTTCTTTTTTACTGAATTTAATATGAATGGTGAGAAAATATTCATAAAAAGTGTAAAAATTCATTTGTATGTGGTCGTAAAACTGTTGAACTCAGATTAACAGGGTCCTTATTGTGTTAATAATTTCCAAAAAGTTTTTTAAAAGGTTTCAGTACATATACACACAAAAATTTTTCAAATCTATCAAAATTACCCTTTACTCCTCTTTATACTCCCCTTGAGGACCTTATCCAACCTTCTTCAATAAAACTTATAAATTCAAGATATTAGCATCAAAATCTTAAATATATAATTTGAAAACATTACGCATAGCAGTTAAGGCCGTAGACGTACGTGGCGCAGACAGACGTACGTACGTACATACGTTCATACGTACACACAAACAGACATCATAAAAGAAACATATTTTATAGGTTTCTGCACACCGAAGTAATGCACATATACAAAAATGTCAGAGTCCAATTTTTGGTACGAAACAATACCTACCGCTTTTTCCATTTCATATAAGCGGTTGGTAAAAATTTAACTAGGAAATAAAGTATAAAGTGAAGGATCGTTTTTTTCTGAAGGGTGCAGTAGGAGACACTAAACAATAGAATTCTATAAAAAAAAAAAATTGTAATTTTGATGGATCTGTTGACATTTTTTTCATTCCTTAAATATAAAAACAAAAAACAAAACAAAAACCCAAAGCGATTACTTTTAAAGCACATCATAAAAATTTGTTCCATATCCTTATTTTTTGATTTTTTTTTTTGATTTTTCTATTGTTATAATCCAATCCTTTTCATTGTTGCTATTACTGTAGTGGTATGATTTTTTTTTTTTTTTTTTACTAATATTTTCATTACTTTCATGTTCGTGGTTCACTTATAAAAATAAAAAAAAAAAAATTTGGTATTTGGTTGAATATATAAAATAAAGGATCCCCTTATTAAAAACTAAATGTTTATAAGTATGTGTGTGAATAAAATATAAAATATCGCACCTAATTGCCATTTTATGTTTATTTTGAATATTTTAGTATTATATATTTTTTTCTCGTTCGTTCATTGATAAAATGAATGTACACATAAAAATGAATCAATGATTCATTTACTCAACCATCCATCCATTCATTCATTCATCCAACACCAACCAACCAACACATCATCCATCCATTCAATCATTCCTTCGTTAATTTTTTAAAAGTTACAAAATTAAGGATTGTGTTATAAAACGATATTGAATAAATGGAATTTTATAGGATATTTATGTATATATATATATATATATATATATATATATATATCATTTGTATATATATATATAAAAAATTAAAGTTGTATATTGAATCGATTTTGGGTGCGATTTTTTTAAATGAAGATCATAAAATATTGAAGCAAAAAAAAAGTAGGACATAAAAAAATGGTTTTTTAATATTAGAAGATAAAGTGGTTCTAAATAATGAATTAGTTATAACAGTAGATAACCAGATAAGATACAAATTTTATGATATCTAGTAAATATATATATATTTTTTTTTTAAAAAAAGATTTTAATTTTAGAATGTTTGAATATCTGTAAAAAAAAAATTGATAAAATATTGAAAAAAGGATTTTTGGAAAGGACGAGATATGATTTATTTTATTTAGTTAAACACGTTTAAATTAAACTGTTGATAGTTTTTTGAAAAAGAGTTTTTTTTTTTAGAAAAATCGTGTTTCGAAATCAATTTTATAAAATTTGATTTATAAATTTTTTAATATTTAATTTGATTTTGATCAGTTTTTGATTGAAACATATTTTTAAAACTTTAAATTCATCAAAGATTAAACGTATGATTTTTGGTTGTTCGGAAATAGCCCCGAAAACATTAATACCCCCCCAAAAACATAAGGAAATAATACCTTAATCCTTTACTAAACTAAGCACACATAAATAATCTATACTAATTAAATATGATTAAAAAATTTAAAAATAGGAGGGGTATTAGAGTTGGACTTTAGATGGGAATAAATATGATTTTAGAGTTATATTCAAAATAAGTATATATCCTTTTTTTACAGGATATTAATCTACGTGTATTTGGCGATATTCTAAATAAGTTGGGATTAATTTTTGTATGTTATAGGTATGACAAATTCTTAAATAATTGTTTTGAATATGATGTTGGATGCAAAATCAAGCTTCAATAATTTAATTAGCAAAGGTTCGGGTACCCCGATATCTAAATCAATTATGTATTTTTAAACCAATTTTATTAAATTTTAAAGTTTTAAGGGGTGATTTCACGTTTTAAATTATGTTGTTTGAAGAAATTGTTTCAAATTAAATAATACCCCTCCCCCCCCTCAAAAAGGGTGGGAAATAAAACCCTAAAATAAAGAAGTAGTCCCGCAATCTTTTGGGTATTATAAAATTTTTTTTTTTTAACGGGGAATTATTTCCGAAACAAATTTTTGGGATGATGTTATTTCCTTCTTTTTCAGGCACTATTGTTTTTGGAACTATTTTAAGGAGCTATGGTTTTCTTGTAAAAATTAAAAAAATATGCTCTTTTTTTAAATTCTTGACAGCCTTTCCAGTAACTTATAAATAATTCATGACTTTATTCCACCACTTTTACTACTCCTGATACTCAATATAAATTATATAACACATTTACATTAAAAATTTTCAAAATTATTTTAGACAGTTTGTAACACCCCTTGTATAAATGATGTAACATGTCACATGACTTTAAAATTTGCACATGTTTGGTAATTAAATTTTATTTAAAGTTTTGTTATATTTTTAATTATTTTCGTTACGTTTTAAATAATACCAATGCAATTGTTTTTAGAATAATCTCCCTTTAGACCTAATTTTAGAAATATACCAGAATCACATCTGGAATTATTTGATAAATTTAATTGCAGTTTTAATTATTGCCCTCTAACTACGCGAAGGGTTATTTTCGCAATCAAGTCAAACAAATTTTGAAGCATTAAATAGAGAAAAGAAATTTTTAACATGACATTTTAAAATTAAATACTTGAAGTTAATTTATGACTCCATGTTTATTAGCAGTGTTTCAATGCCTTTTAAAGCAAATTAAAATATTTTGCCATATGTATTTGTAATGCAAAAAGGAATGTCTTAATAATACTTTAGTTAATTAGGCCACTGTTTAGTTCTTGCTTTTAGAAAAATATATTTATTTTAAACAATCTCGACTTTTAGAATATTCTATTAGAATAGAAAATTTCCTTTATCTTTTTCTACTTCCTTTGGCAGCGAAGGGCTTCCACAAAACCACACCATTTCATTCTATTTTGGGATATCTGATGTCTACGCCTACGTTTTTCCTTCTCTTCGTAATTTTTTTTACTATCGCTCTTCTAAATCCACTAGACACTTAGTTTGGGATTGTCCACTCTTCTCTTTGTCTGGGGATTTCAATCTAATTCCTGTTTAGCAACGGAGTCTCTGCTTAATATGTTCTATGCATCTGAGTTATTTCTCTTATTTGTATCCATCCTGATAGGTTCTTGTTGCTTTATTAGCCACAATTCTTCATTAGTTATTCTCCGTGGGCAGAAGAGTTTTCATAAAATACAATGACATTTGTTGATGAGAACCTGCTACTTGTTTATATGACACTCAATCATTAGCCAGATTGCACTGCCATTGAGAATTGATTTCTCGCAGAAGTTGACTATTTTTATTTTTATTCTCCAGAATATTTATTTAGATCTCCATACTCTCCATTGCCTGGCGAAAACTGTTTTTGCTAAGAAAGTTCTTCACTAATATCTCCACTTTTTGCTACATTGCTCCTCTGGGCAATTGAAGTTTTTCACATCTTCTATTGGTGAGACTTCAATTGTGTTGCTACTTGTGTTAGTTGTATTAATTCTCAACACTTTTTTTTTACTCATATTTTTTTGGAGTCCCACTAGAATAGAAAATGTTAAAAATGAAGTAAACGTCAATAATTCATACTTCATTTGTTAGAGCTCAATAAAATTTTCAAGTTCTTTGAAACATTCTTCCACGTAAATAATTTCCCTGTTCATACTTTCTTTTGTCTTTAATCTTTGGTTACTTGACACTAATTTAAATTCACTAATAGCCCGACTCATTTCTTACTAAAAACATCAACACATAAAACTTAAAGGACTATTTAAATATCCCGTATAATAAAAACAAGGAATTGGAAAATTGTTCAGATGAGTAATTTTCTAAGAAGTCATAATGTCAATACAAAGAATTTTAATTG
Organism: Dolichopus griseipennis; assembly: GCA_963082915.1. Taxonomy (NCBI): domain Eukaryota; kingdom Metazoa; phylum Arthropoda; class Insecta; order Diptera; family Dolichopodidae; genus Dolichopus; species Dolichopus griseipennis. The sequence goes on from CAUJBZ010000159.1 coordinate 22,306, forward strand.
ACATTTAATATTTTAACCCCTCCTCCTCACATTTTTCATATAATATTTTCATATTTTAAATTTGTATATTTGTTTTATATACAATATACATATACAGAGTATAAACATGTATTTGAATACCGATTGACAAAAAAAATAATAAGGACATAAAAGCAAACTAAAGAACATTAATTACCGTATATCCTTATACAAAAAAAAAATTTGTTTATGGAATAAAAGGGTTAATGAAGCCAAAATTTCTTCCTTTTATTTTAAAATTCTTTTCAAGTCTAAAACAAAAACAACAACAAAAATAAAACAAAAGGATACGCATCATATGCGGGTACATTTTTAAAAAGACGTTTCCTAATTTTAAAAATCCTTCAATTCACCACTTCCACCATTCTTCACTATTGTTTTGTGGTGTGTGGATTACTTATTTCTGTTGTGGGGTGGGGGTTGATTTTCCCATTAATAAAATAAAATTTAACAGTTCTTTTTTATTTGTTCTATTTTAAAATGATTTTTAAGACAAGATATGAATATTTTGTAATTTAAACTTATAGAAACGATTTTCGTATTCTATCTCTTTCTTTTTTTTTAAATTAAGTTTTAAATAAAATTGTAATAAATATTTTTTTTTAGTAAAATTTATCGAGCAAAAATTATTGTTAATCTTTTGTCTTTTTCTATTTGTTATTTTAATTATCTCTTAATTTATCTTCTATCTTTTTCTATTTTAAAATAAATGAATTTGTATACAGAGGGGTTAATGGATTTTAAAATTATTTAAAATATTTAAAATCAGAATCTGGGTAAATTTTAATATACTCTCTCAAACATTAAGAGAGTCTGTCTCTTTCTAATTAAACAGATTAGGCAGGACACAAATACATTTATTAATCTATCTCTTTCTTTCTACAAATACATTTTTTGGGGGAAATTAATTATTCAAAATGTATATTAGAAAAAAAAATCCCCGAATTTATGAAGAGACACATAGAGAAGTAATTGTTATGTTTAAAAGTTATTAAGAACAATAGAATGGGGATCACCAGATTAAATGCACGCAATTATTTATTTGATAATTCAATTTTAAAAATTCCTAATGTTTTTAAATGATAAAATTGAAATATAAAATAGAGTGGGACAAAGAAATGGTGAAGTTAAAATAAAATTCAGTATGTTTTTTAATTTTATAATTAAAGAATTTTAAGTGTTTTATTGTAAAACATAAGATTCTCTTGATAAGGAACAGGGGTGGAGAAAGTACATTTAATGGTTTATTTTAAAAATTATGATATCATAGTGTGTTATAATATGAAATTTTTATTATATGATAGTATTATGATACAAATTAATATTGAAAATCATTTTTAACTGTATTTTGTATCCTAAGTCTGTTTAAATGCTAGTTAACTAGCATTGGAATGCTAGACTTTTAAGTTTTTCTTTCATATTTTTTTACATAAGACTTCAAGTTGCTGCCAATGATTGTTTTAAATATACAAATGTATAATCCATTTTATTATAAAAATTAAAAAAACTCTAATGCATAATTAAATTTAATTTAAATATTAATTATTTTATATTATTAATTCATTAACAGTGAAAACTCAATTAAATAATTCAATTAAAACTTCAAATGCCTAAAAGTATGCAATAATGTTATTTTTATTATAATAATTGTTTAATTATTATAATAATTGTTTAATTATAATAATTTATTATTTAATATTAGAAATAAATAAAAAATTATGATAATTTTAAATCAAATATAATATTATAATTATTTTTTGCTTCAAAACATCATTTTATCTAGTAATTCTGTCAGTTGCATATTTAGTATAGGATATTGTATACAAACTGTTCAATTATAATTTTGATGTTTTTTTTTTAAATAGCTGTAGGTGTAATTTAATATAACAGTTTAATTGCATTTCATGTTAGAAATTAAAAAAAAAATTAATTATTTTTTAGATTAAATGAATTTCAAACTTTTATTTTAAATTAGATGGTATTTATCATTTTTGAGCATAAATACTGATTAAAATAAGGTTATTTTGCTGTTCTAATCCAATCTATATTCAAACCTTTCTTAGATCTCTGACTATTTTCATTATATTTGTTGAGTTGAGCATATTTTTGATAAAGTTAAGAATGCTATCAAATTTGGGTTTTCTGCCTCGTTGAAAAATATATCCTCCTCTCTCTCTTGCCTCTCCTAAGTATCTGTCTAATATTTCTAAAGCACTTATTAGATCTAAGATGTATAGCTTTAACATTTGGGCTGGCGCAACTCAAATTTTTTGAGCTAACTTGACAAAATTCAAAATCGCGCCTTACGCCTTATAGTAACACAGTATTAAAGATAATACTTACTCTCGTCGAAATGTTGTAGTGATTTCTCTGTTTTATAGATACCTTATAGGTAATAACACTTTAAGCTCTATTGAACTAAAGTCAATTATACCTCCTCTTAAACACCATAGTAGCTGCAAGTGCTCACTTCTACACTGTGTGAACTCCAAAATGATTTAAAACTGATTATGGAATATCATTTGCTGTGAGTAGACTGCAAAAATGTGGAACATGCTTCCATTAATGTGTTGCCTTCTGCTTTAGATTTTTATACAACCTACTCGCCGATTTCCTTTTTATATCCTATATTGTCCTCCCCTTACAACTTAACCTATTCATATTTATATAGGAATTCGTTCCCAGCGTATAATTACGTTTGCAAAAAAACAAAATCTAGCTCTCAGAATTTTTTTAAATTAAAATACCAGATAAACTTTTATTAAACTCTAACACTATTTCGCTTAATTAACACTTAAAACCCGTACAGCAACATGTTGCATGTTATGTTAAATTAAAGAATGAAGAGAATATTGTTAAAACATTTAACAAAAAATCAATTCTTTTTTGTTTTAAAACTATTAATAAAACAATTTATTTAATAATTATTATAAAAATTTATAATATAGATACCATTATGATTCCATAGAGTCCAATTTTGTATTAAAATTCTAAGGTAATCAAAAAAAAAAAAACAAAAGACAAACTTTTGAAACAATTCCAATTAAATTAATTGTTTTACACTGTTATACAAATGCCAAATGCTTTTGTGTTGTTATAAAATTAGAATAAAATAATGTTATACATATTTTTTTTTATGATATACATTGTTGTTGTTGGTATTTTTAACTGTTATTATTATTGTATAATTTAATGTCCCTCAGGTACTTTAATTTTAAAATAGAGACTAGATTGAGATTGTTTGTAATATTTATAAAATATAGATTTTACATTTTTTCTACCCGTATGACTATAAATCAAAGGGTATAATAAATTTGCTATTACGTTTGTGACGCAGAGAAGTAGGGAGGGTAGATATAGACCCAAGTGTATGGATCGGATCAGAATCGAAAAAAAAATCGATTTAGCTATGTATGTCCGTCCGCCCACACGATAACTCAAAAAAATAAGGGAGCTAGGATCTTGAAATTTTCGCAAATCCGTTTTTTTGCAATATCCATCATCGCTATTTAAATCTAGCGATTTTGGTCCATGGGTTCGGGTAGCTGCCATACAACTTCTTTTTTTATATGAACATTACTCTGTACCTATTACAGCTGCGTTTCTAAAATTTTGTCAAAAGTAGTTTAGTTTTAGATGGTTCTGCCATACAACTCCTTATTTTATATGAGTATTACACTACACCTAATGAAGCTGGGTGTCTGAAATTTTGCCAAAAATAGTTTAGTGTAATGGCCAAAGTTACTGCAAAATAGTGGTTGGTCTACTGTAGAGGATTCGAGTAGCTACCATACAACTTCGTCTTTTATATAAACATTACACTACACCTAATAGGGTTGGTATGTTTGCAATTTTGCCAAAAGTAATTTATTTTCATAATAATAATGATATAAAATTTATATAACGATCATACGGGTATCCCAGAGTTGACACAGTCTACTCTACTACACTGTTCCTCGTGTTTTAATTATAAAAAGCAAAAACGCTACCATTATGTTTAAATATTTTTTTAAAATTTTATAATTTATTCAAATCACGTATTAATTACATTAATTTCTAATATATATATCCTATAAAATATTACATTATTATACTACTATAATATAATAGTTATATATAATAAATATATAATATAAATTTAGGAAAATCATAGTCGCTAATAATTATTATAATTTTCAAATTAGTCTTTAAATTTATTATATTAAATTAAAAAAAAATGTTGTATTGTTGTTGTTGCTATTATTGTACTTGTGTTGTATAAAATAAATTATATTTTTTCCCAATAGTATAAAATTTATTCTGTAGTTGTTTTTGTTGTTGTTTAATTTTTTGAGTCCTTTTTAATATCCTGTAATTACCAATTATTAAATTAGGTAGACTTTAGGTAAATTAGATAATAATACAGGAATAAATTTAAATAATATTGAAGGTAAAACAAAAAAAAAAAACACAGTACCCAGTAGGACAAAATTTTATGGTGACAATAACCTGAAGTAAGTAATTGTTTTAACGATATTATGTACAATGTACATAAACCGTATATAAATAGATAGTTATTATTTAATTTATTTTTTTTCTCTTTTACACTACAGTAAATTAATAATGAATTGGATAATATTATTATTATGTTATATTTTTAAAAAAAAATTAAATCTGATTATTGATTCAGCAATATTGAATATTTAATTACATTTTATTAATAATTACCTAGATAGAGGTAAATTTTTACTGTTTTAAAATTAAATTATACAGAATAAACCAAAATTCACATATACTAATTTTAATTATAAACATCAATATTATATGGATATAAGAATTTTAATAATAGTAAAGCCTTTTATTTAAATGAGCGTTTATTGTAATATTGTGGAAAAGTATTATAATATTTAATTCAATTGAGCAATTGAAAATTAGTTTAACAGCATTTAAATTAAATTAAAATAAAATAAGGTAATATATATATGTAATTTATATAAAATTATCTATTAAATTTAAATGATATATATTTAAGAATACGCGAAAATTTGAAGTATTTACTTTAAAAAGCAATATTTAAAGTTCAATTACTTCTGATGAAGGTGTAAGTAATCGTACATTTACTGTTGTTTCATAATTATTTAGTTGTAATTCCTTTTAAAAAATTGCAATTTACTTTCACTGTATGAGGCGACGCAATTTTATCCATAATTATTTTTATTAAAATCATACTTAAAATTCAGTAATTTTACGGGGAGGAGCCCAGCATTAAAAATTATCAGAAGGCAAATATACCTTTAAAATTTAATTTTTTATTTTATTTGTGTCTTGGCTAAATTTTCAAATGATTTTGTCCATGTTAATTTTTTTTGTTTCTTGAATTGCATACTTTTAGGCTGCATATTTAAATTTATCATAAGCAAATGAGAGGGTGAATGTCAAACTCTATTATTAGATTACGCTCCAAGTATGACACATTATTTAAAAATTTATGTTTATTAGCATATTTTTAAAAATTTTGAAAAAATTGGCTCTATAAAGTTTAACTCTGTCCGTCCCAAAAGTTTGAAAAAGCCCTAAATTTTAGGTTGTCATAACAAAAGTTTTACAATATTTTCAATCTAAAATCGCCAAACGATAACTGTTTTTTTGGGCTTTGTAAATGTATGTAACACAAATGTAGGCTGTAGGCAAAATAAGTAATCATTCAAAAGGAAACTTTTTATTATGACCCTTTTTTCAGGAGCTGTAAGGGGTCAAAAATTTAAATTTTTTTTTCTTATACAACAAATTTCTAAAACATTGTTTTTCTATTGAAAATATGATTTTTTTAAAAACTTTAAGTTTTTCTTCACTTAATAATACTGATTTTTTCATAAATTTTGCACTCTACTTTTTCATAGACGCCCAGTCAAAAATGTGCATAATTTAACCGTTTCAGTAAAGTTTAGTCTAGTTAAAGCTTAAAACTGTTTATACAAATATTGAACCCAGTTTTTATATAATTTTCTTAGAAATATTATAGAAATCTCAAATTCAAATTACTGAGTTATAACTTCCTTTATTAAATTTTGAGTTATAAAACCATATAACTTTAATTGTGTGATTGAGCGTTGTATATTAGAGTCAAAATTTTGAAATAATTTCTGAAAGTCGTTTTTGATCTTTATAATTTAAAGTATGATAATATAAATATATATATATAAGTAAAATACTAGATGTTCAACCATAATATGTATTTATATATTTATCTATGCGGAATACAATATTAGGAAGCATATTTGGTTAAAAAATCAAAGTTGACCCTTTTTCCAAAGTATTTATGAATTCATGTATGCGGTGGTTACAAAATCAGGATTACCCTTTTTTCAAAATAGCCTTTCAAAATGTAGTTTAAATGTAAAATTATTGTTGTTTTCTTAATTTTGGAAAAAGGGAATTCTTTGATTTCGAATCCAACCCTAAAATGCGTCCACGTCACTGATATTATATAATTAAAATTAATATTTTTTTTTAATATTACTGATAACCTCTCAGCTGAGAACTCTATATGGGAGTTATGACCCACCACGTTGAGTCAAAATTCCCAAACTCCCTAAGGAACTTATGACTCACTGCTATAAGTCCCTAAGGACTTATATATGACCCTGTTAGTTCTGACCCTGTATCCTGTAGTTATGTATCTGATAGATTAACCTAGCTTTCACAGAATTGAGAATTAACACAGCAACTACTATATATCTAATTTTAATCCCAATTTTCATCATAGACTTTTTGAATTTAAAAATGTCCTACTTTTTTTTAAAAAAAAAAACATTTAAACATTTTCCATATGAATGAAAATTGTAAACTATTTAATTTACTTAAAAAAAAAAACAATTAAAATCATTTTAGATTTACTTCATATTGTATTAAAAATAATGAAAAAAAAAAAATTAAGCAAAAAGTTAAGAAATTATTTCATTTTCACACATAATCATTCAAGGATATGAATCTTAAAAGTGTGTGTACGTATTAATAAAATGCATTGATAAGTAATGTAATTTATATAACATATAATATTACTTTTTATATATTTGTATGTATATAGTAAGTAATCTGATATTATATATCTGATAGATTTAAAATAACATAATAATATGTAATCTGGTATTATTATTTTACATATTCTAAATTTATATAGGTTATTCTATTTCTCATTTCATCTTCAACATACATAAATATAGTTTCATTTCTATTCAATTTCTTACATATATAGAAAATCCAAGGATTTTACACTAATTTAATTAGAAAATGCCCCTTAACTTTATATTTAAATTTTGAAGAAATTTATATAAACTTTTTTAAATTTAAAGATTATATAGAGACTTGTAGGAGGAAATTACCAAAAAATTTTATTTAGAAAGGAATTGAATTGAAATCGTAAAGGACAATTCAATAGAAAACAGATGAGTGGCGGGAGAATTTTGTTAGTGACAGTTGATAATGTAATTAACTTCAATCGGGTTTTTCAAGGTTTTTCTGTAGTTCAGTAATAATTATAGTAATAGTCAGAGAAAGTCGTTCTGTTGGATCAATATGTAAAGACAGATTCCAGTTCAAATCCATGAGTAGAAGATTAAGAGGCATTAAATAGATATCCGTTTATTATTAATTGGTACCTAATCTTAGATTCAATATAAATTACTATTACTTGTTTATAACATTCATTACTTTGAATATTCATTACCGCTAGAATATTCAAACTAAAGCAGTTTTTTTCTTTCATTCTTAGAATTAGCTTACAGCTTAGAATTAACGATTTTTTCATTTAAGGTACGTCTTAGTCAACTAATGAATGTTTTATACAAATGTGTCGTTTCTTATTTGTCTGGTTAGAAGTCTCGTTTTTATAAAACCACAGTTAACCGAATCTTGTTTGACAAAATCTCAGTAGAAAAACTCTCGTTTTTAGAAAATCTTGTTTTTACAAAATCACGTTTGACAAAATCTCGGATGGCAAATCACATTTTTTTAATAAATCAGTTTCTAATTTTTCTAATAAAATGTAATAAAATTAATTAAAAAATTATTTATTTTAATATTGGGAGCTGTCCCCGAATCAATCGTTTACTAAATTATTGGACCTAGATTTCGTCTCCAAAATCAAAATGTATTTATTATTTATTTTAATATCGGGATCTGTCCGAATCCTCCAAATTACCAAATTACCAAATTATTGGACTTAAATTTCGCCTCCAAAATCAATATCAAAAACCAAAAGAATGGTTCGATAATACAGAATACCATTATGCCATACAAAAATTAATCCCTCCTAACTCAGAAACTCACATTTCCGTAAATATAAATATTCTAGGAAAAAAGGGCAATCCTGATTTTAAACCCAACTCTTAAATCTCTTTTAATTCAGAACCTCAGATTACTATGAATATAAATATTTAGGAAAAGAGAGTAATCCTGAATTTGAATCCAGGATTAATCTCTCTTAATAATATTTTTTATAAGTATTTGTAAGCTATTTTACAAACAAGATTTTGTACCCCTCCCGTGTTTTATGCTTAATCCTGCTATTTACTATAATTTGATAATTTAAATGGTTCTTTGATGACTACCGAATTAATGCCATCAAATTGATGAATTAAACAAAATATAGTTTTGCCTTTATTTCGTTGGGTATTTATATCATAGCACTGTTAAAAAAACTATACAAACTATACCATGTATAATATTTATTTAAATAAAAAACTTACAAAATATTAAATTTTTAATCCTGAAATAAAAAAAAAAAAATAAGAATAATATGAATCTTTTTAAAAGAAGATTTTCATATTAGAATTACTGTACATATATATACATATATATAATAAAAGAAAAATATATATTTTGTTATTATTACAAGGATATAACAGGATAATAATGAAAGTAACAATTCTTTTACTATTTTTCCTTTTTCTATCTTGCATTTTGAATTTCTGTTTTTTTTTTTTTGTAATTTTGATTTAAAATTAAAAAAAAAAAAATGTTTTTAATATTTTTGTTAAAAAGTTTAAATTAAATTTTTATAAATTTAAATTGAAAATTAAAAAAAAGGTTTAAATAATTAAATAAATAAATAAATTAAATTTTCAATTTCAATATAGGTAATGATATTGATATGCTGATGACCTAGAATATCTTTCTTAGAGTTAGTTAGTCATTTAGGAACTTGTTAAAATTGAAATTGAGGCGGACAAAATTTTTAATAAATTTGGTATTACACTTTTTTGTAAAAAAATTTTTTTGCCAGTCCGTATGTCTGTTTACAAAAGTTTAACGTTTTTTTGTAGTGAAAAAATGAAATTTTAGATATAGAAGGATCTAATAAAAAGGTACTAATTGTAAACCAATTTTATATGCAACTGCATTTGCTTAAGTCTAATTTAATTTTTATATAATTTATAAGGGCCTCTAGTAATTAAAGAGCTCTGACTTTATTTTAATATCGAAAAACCCCTCGCTTACTAAATAATTGAAGATAGATTTTGCATTCAACACTAAAATCAAAGGTATGGTATGTTAATTCAGCATTACTTTTATAGAGGCCCCTTTTAATTAAAGAACTGTGACTTTCTTAATAAAAATTTCTGTTCGCCTTACCTTGTTTTTGATTTTGAATCTTTTAGATATGTTTTATTTATCTAATCTTTATTAACTATTTATTTTCTAAAGTCTTATTAAAAATGTAATAATTTTTAAACAAACTATAACTTCCATATTATATAACATCTTGGGTAGATGCAAAAAAGCCAAGTTGCACTTTTATCATCTCGGAAAACCTAGATATAGATCGTTTGACTGTACTTTAATTTCAAAAAGCTTACGACTTAAAGGACTTTGAAAGAGTACTCAAACCACAACACTGCACATGAAATCGCAAATTTACCGAATGAGACCGAATTTCGCCGTTCCGCTAAAGGCTTGTCAAATATTTATATCTATATCTAATGTTTATATATATATATGTAAAATGAGTTTCTGATTCTGATGGGCATTAGAATTGAACTCAATAATAATAGTATTGCCTTTTTCAGAACATTTGTGTATATGTATACGGAAGATTCTGAATTAAATGTAAATTCATTTTAAAATACTTTCTAGTTCTAAATGACTCAGAATTTTATTATAATAAAACTTCACCTTTGAATTAGACCATTAAAAAAAAAATAAGTCATATTCGATTTATTTCTTATGACACAGTTTCTAAGAAGTAGAATAAATGAAATAAAGCGAATTGGTCTTATTTTATTTGGTTTTATTTCATCTACCCTAATACCTCTTATATAAACAAGCTTTATATACTTTATAAACATGGGGTCGAATCATTACCCATAATATAATTATTACATATTACAATATATTTAAAACTAGTATAAAAAATTCGAAATAATTTTCGAATATCTAAAAGACGATTTTTATAAAAGTCTTGGATCCCAAAAGAAAACAAAATAGATCCAAAGTGTAAGTATTATTCATTTCTCTAAGAAATTTTGGAATTTTGATTTTTTGGCAACAACACAGCAAAGGTTTAATATAAAAATATCTAATTTTAATTTTCGGAGAAAATCTAAAGCTTCTACATTCAGTTTAATCTCAATTTATTCAGTAATTAAAACAAGAGAGCTGGTAATCAAATCGGAATAATCAAACTACCTTAAGTAATTTTAATTCTCTAAATATAAATCCAAAACAACATATTTTAAAAGTTATAAATCTTTAAAGTTAAATAACACCTTCGAATTAGACTCCCACCATCCATTAATTGTTCTCTGTTATCACTCCCTACTATATGTAAAAGTTAACGCACGATACCCTTTATACATACCGTTTAATTAAGAGACTTACTATATTTTTAGAATAGTTCTAAAAGTTTTACAAAATATGATTATAGGAGCCGAAGACCCCAACTTATGGAAAAGCTGCAAAACATTTCGAAATATAGCCTTTAAAAAGCTGTTCAAATTTCCAAAATTAAAGTTACGATTTTTTTAACTAGAAAATTCCAGATTCAAATTAAAAAATAAATTATTTTAAATTTCCTGGAAATTAACTAGGAAATAACATTTTAATATTGACATAGACACGCTTATTTTTCCCCCATCTTAAAGATTCATTCAAAAATTTGTTAAACCATTCACGAACAAATTATAATAAAAAAAAATTTTAAAAAATCAATGAATTATTACAACATGGACAATAGATTTTGCATAAGTTCCACTTCAACGTTTAATGTGTTTTTTATTTGATAACAAAAAAAAAAAAAAAAAATGGACGCAAAAAAAAAAATTAATAATAATAATAAAATTTTTCATGTTTTTCATCATTATTTTATTGAAAAATAGAAATTCCTTTAAATAGCATCCTTATTGCGGAGACTCTATTTTGTATTTTATCTTTACTTTGTTTTTGAAAATATTATATAAAAAAATATCCTGTATCCGTTTAATACGGATATGGTTCAAGGACGAAGAAGGGAGTTGAAGAAAATGTCCTGACTTAATACTAAACAGATAAGGAAATATGTTTAGGGAGTCCTGATACTAATATTTATTACAAGATATTGCAGTCATCTACACGATAAAATATAATTTTAATAGATGAATAAAGAGGGGGTACATGCAATAAGGCCAAATGAAATAAAGTCAAATTGCATTTTTTTGGTTTAATTTCATTACCACATTTGAAATAAAACCAAAATTATAATTTTTTAATTTTCGGATTTATTTCATCTTTAAAATTTTTTAAAAAAAAGAAATATGGCCAATATTATAAAGAAATAAAGCCCAAAAATATGTTAAACATAGTATAGCCGCTTTTTCCACAATATTTATATTCATATTAAAAACTGGGAAAATGGCAATCCTGATTTTGAATTCAAGTCTATTTATGTATATATATATATTATATATATGAATATGTACAAATATTCTGGAAAAAGGAAATACCCTGATTTTGAACCCAACTCTGAAACTTCTCTTAATTCAGAATCCCACATATACAAATATATATAAATATTCTGGGAAAAGCGGCAATCATATTTTTGAATCCAAGTCCATATATGTATAAATATTCTGGAAAAAGGGATTACCCCGATTTTGAACCCAACTCTGAAAGCTCTCTTAATTCAGAAACCCACATATACATATACATAAATAATCTGGGAAAAGCGGCAATCCTAATTTTCAATCCAAGTCTATTTATTATATATACTAATAATTATTCTATGAAAGGCGAAAACCCTGATTTTGAATTCAACTCTTAAATCCATCCTAATTCAGAATCTCACGTACACATATATAAAAATATACTGGAAAAAGCGTACAACCCTGACTTTGGATACAACCAATAACAAATGTAATTTTCACAAAATTTTTGAGAAAATTCAATAGTTGGCACATCAAAAAGGAATTAGCAATTTGAAATAAAATCATATTGGCTTTATTTCAATTTTTCATATTGAAATAAGACCAAAATTTAGAAATTAAATTTTTAGGTTTATTTCAAATATAATAATGAAATAAAATCAATTGGCCTTATTTCATTGGGCCTTATTGCATGTACCCGATAAATACAAGTATATTTGGAGGTTTAAAGAAGCGGGTGAGGTCTATAGGAATGATTTTATCTAATAAGACAATCGTGGAATTTTTTTTTTATTTTGTTTTTTTATTTTTTTTGCAAAGGAATTATTATTGGTACTTGAAGTATGTACTTGTCATTAAATTACAACAACAACAACAACAACAGCAACAACAACAACAACAACAACAACAAAATTTATTTAAAGGACAAGAAATTATAATATAGGATATATCATAATATTGTACATTAAATATCAAAGCGTATCCTTACAGTGTTTTTTTATTTTTTTTATTAATATAACGGTAATAAGAAAAATAAAAAGTAAAAAATAAAAAATAGGAAAATTCAGGAAAAATATTTTCATATTTTTTGTTTTTTAAGAACTTAATTCTTTTACGAGTCTGAAGTTTAAAATAATTAAATTTACTTTATAATTTCATCTTGAATGATGTTCTGAACAAATGAATGAATGAACGGGAAGGAAAGAATAAATGTTTTTTTATTATAATGAATGATTGAATGAATTCAAAGAAAATAGAAAATTTTTTTTTATTAAAATAAAGAAATTAAAAAAATCTAATGGAAAATATTATAAAAAAATTTTAAAAAAATTATGAATTAATTTCAATTTGAAATAAGATTTTAAAATTTAAAATGTGCGGATACTTTGTTATTATTCTATTAGCCTTTTTAAATTAAAAAAAACATTAGCTCTGCATTTCCCTCATATGCATGTGTCCCTCAGTCTGCTCAGATAAAGACCCATTGAACAACTGTTAAAAAGATAACTTGTATTTTTGATCGTTGAGTTACAGAAGAACATTGAGTCTTTAAGTCCTATTGCAAAATTTCTAAGACGATTTTCATTTGCAGTTCATTGACAAGTTTCAGATATTTGGGCTCATCAGCACTAAATTACCTTTTTCCTAAAATTTTTAAAAGACATCTGGACACTTAACCACCATGATGGTTAGTTACAAAAAACAGCCTGCCCCATTAGCTAGAATATTAGAATAAGCACCCAATCTGCTTACGCCATATAAAAGAAGTGATGAGACATAATATCCTTCAAGAGTTGAATAGAAAACCCAGAAGCAATAAGTTGAGAGTCTCTCTTGAGTTTTTCTAAATCATAAGTATTTTGAAGTATATAAGGTGGTAATGTATTCAAAAATTTTCAGGGCGATTTATAAAAGAGTTGCTTTATCTTAAAGTTCGACTTCGAAAGAACTATACAGCATACACATAAGATTGAGTTTTTTAATAAAGTATTAAGAAGAAGAAGGGTTGGAAGGGTTGGGATTTTGGTCTAATACTTAATATTAATTTGAATGATTATCGTCCTTTTTCTTTAAATTTGGATTCATGTCTATCGTCTGTTAAATAAAAATATTGTGCAAGATTATTTTTTGAAGCATCTTTATTACAACTTCTAGAAAGTGGAATAAGAGTTTTAAGAAGTAGAACAAATTTTTATGTGTAGCTTAAGACAGCACAGCTATGAAGTTTCACCTGTTCCTACAAATATTTTTTATATCAAAAAACTGTTGTAACTTATAATTTGGAAGGAAATTTGGTTTAAATTTTTGAAAACATTTTGATCCCATCAAATCTTTAAATATTTAAAATTAGAAAATTAAATTCTAAATTTATAAAAGGACAAAAGAAATAAATCTTAGGTTGTTTTAGGAAATTTTTATATTAAATACAAATTTTTGAATTTTAAACACCTCGAATTCGTCAAATCTATATGAAAGCTTCTAAATCTATATGATATCAATATTACATGGATTTTACCCAAAATTTCTACTAATCTTATCTCGAACTGTCTTTAAATTAAAAAAATTTCTTTACAAAATAAAAATTCTACAAAAATTATAAATTTTTCAGATAAAAATTTTCACAATTCTTTACTGCCTTTAACCGTTCAGAAAATTTTGTACAAAACCTTGGTTTTTATGATTATTTTATGAAGCGAAAATTAATTTATGAATGACACAACATAGTTGTGCCTTGGTAATTTATGAAGCGAATCAAATATCTTGGTATTTTTGATTAATTTCTGTATTTGATATCTAAAAGGATATTCAAGATTAATAAAATGAAGTTTCCTTCAGTAATTTCTGTGGTAATCATTAAGATTTTTAAATTCATTGATTAAACTCCATTTTGATCCTTAAATTTTTCTTACAATATTCCACTTAAACAATTTTGTGTTATCTAAGTTAGTTGTTCATAATCAAAAAATTACATATTGATGTCTTACACATTTTAGACACATATTTAGGATAACCCTTTCCATAAGAATAACACATAAGAAAATTAAGATTAATTTTGAATTTTTAGTATAAATTTATTACATGGTTTTTTTTAATTGAAATGTAAATATCCTACAAGATTAAATATACTATAATTTCAATTAAATTGAACGTTTCTTCAAAATTTGTTATAATTACCAACTAATATTGAAATTCGATTAGGTGCCTCGTATTTAGGGTCCAATGCGATTACACATTAGTTATTCTTGTAGAAAAAAATTTGAGTAGTATTTAAGAATATCCTAATTGGATTTGAATAAGTCCGAATTGGTTAGTGACAATAATTGATCAGTACATAATCTGTACTCTTGTCAAAATTAATCATACTAGACAAATAATGAATTATCCTTGACATCCTTTCTTTTAATTTAGATTTTAAATAAAAGTACAAATTAGAATCATTTGGATTTTAATCGGATCCAATTCGGATAAACTTACCTTTATGTAAGGTAATTTTTAAAATTTCCAAAAAAATCCGTTAAATGGAAGGACATTTAAAAAAAAATTTATTATAATAGATAGATAAACTACAAGATACATCATATGATGTCTTTAAATATGATATCCTTCTTACAATTACATATATGGACCCTAAAACATCAATGTAATATTTATTGGATTTGAATTAGAAAGGGAAGCAAGATATTTATGTTTTATATATATATATATACACATGTATGTAATAAAAAATGTTAAGTGGAATCAAAAAATCAAATAAAATTCGATTGAAATCAACTATATCTATGTCCAATCAAGGTTGAAAAAAATATTGTTTAGCAGTTTATTCCATTTTTTTTTTTTTGTTTTTCTAAATAAAAAAGGACATTTTCTAAATTTGTTTTAATAAATAAACATATATATATATATATATAAATATATATATTTAATTTTATAAACGAATAGGATTCGTATAATACTTTTAGTAGATTTTTGTAATTTAACTTAGATATAGATTTTCTGTAATAAGTTCTAGATGTTGACTTCCTCCCTCCCTCGTCCTGGTTTGTTTTTTTTTTTGATTTTCTGTAATAAGTTCTGCATGTTGACTTCTTCCCTCCATCGTCCTGTTTTTTTATTTTTTTTTTTATTATAAGACGAAATCCTTTATTTTGATATTTGGCTACTTGAAACTATATTTAAAGGACGAAATAAATAAAAAACAAAAAACAATTCCGGAATAATAAGCAAAATTGAAAGGATATCATAATAATTTTTTTATATATATATATGTATATGTGTATGTATGTATATATACTAATTGTATCGATCAGATATATTTAAGTTATAGGTATTTTTGATTGTTTCAATATTAAGGATGCGATGATCATAGAAAATAAACATAGAAATCAAATGGGATAAAATATAACTTATATATTTGGATACTTGTTTTTTAACTTATTTCCTTATTATATTTTATTATTATTTTTATTAGACATATTAAACCAGAATGTAATGTTGAAAATTCAGACTTTTCAATTTTTTTTCCCCGTATCCTGATTTTAACAAAATTTTTATGCGAAAGGACATTTTAGGGAATCAAAAAAAAAACCAATTGATAAAAGGAGATAAACTAGGACGTAAGTGAAAAGCTTTTACTGTTATAAAAATAAGAGAGTTATAAGAAAACTACCTCTTAGAAAAGAGTTGTACAGATGTGTCAACACGAATTACTGAATTTTTATTATAAGTTGGTCTAATAGTAGATTTTGTTAATAGGGGGGCTATAGCGTATTAGCAGTTATTATACTAAAGAAATTATTATTCCTCTATCTACAATGTAACAATGCAATGTAGATATTTACAAATTGATAGGGTCCAACTTACTAGTTTTATAAAGTCACTTGCCAGTTCTACTTTACTTTAAGGAATTTACTTTAAACCATTTTGAACATTAAATTGACTCGACTCCTCCGTTTAAACTTATATAAACTTTAAATTACTTATAAGATGAGGATTTGATTGGAAAAATGAAAGATTGAAAAAGGTAAAATGGTTTTCAATAAATCAGACAAACTACGAGATTGTAAGGCATAGAATTATAAAACCAGCTCTTTAATCTTTTACCATTTTTAGCTAAAATTATCTAGTACTAAAATTTCAGGTTTCTAGCGTTAAAAATTTCAAAAATTGGAAGGTTTGTGGGTGGTATCCGAACAAACACTCAAATTAATTACCAATTTTAGGGTCATAATGGAAATAACACACAGAAGTTATCTTTATTAAATTAGAAAATATGCTTATTAGATCTTGTGTGTGAGATACCCGATTCACTATCCTAATCCATACTAAATTTCGAGTAAATAATGAAAACAGATCCGCCACTCTAATGCATTCCACATCTTAAGGACCTAATATAGGAGATATAACCTATGTATCAAATATAACGTTAACACCTTTATTAATGTTGAAAATATGCTTTTAAGTCTTGGGAGGTGTAGGGTATGTACCCAATTCATTTAAACCAATTATTGAATGAATAATTTAAGTAGAGGGAATGATTGTCAAATACAATAGACGGATTACAAAAGTGTAAGGCACACAATTATAAAAACCAGGAATAATATCCAAAGCTTCAGTATCCACCCATTTTAGCCTTTATATTTACTGGTATCACTGAATCTAAAATAGTTCAAAATTAAACACAAATTTCATACAAATAATTATTAAATTGATATGGTTCACTTGTTTGAATGCTAAATTGCACGGAGTAGCTAAACTATATGATTCATTGCTTTTTAAATCTATACTGAATTAGATTAAGGCGTTGCTAGGCAGTGTTCTTCGTCATCTCAGTTTTTAAACATTTATTGCAATCCTCTACACATTTTTAATTTAAGAAATCATGCCTGTACTAATTTCTTAAAGAAAAAATAGATAATTGATTAAACGGACTTTTTAAATTAAAAATTTCAGTTCAGAATTTAAAATTATAAGACAAGGTATAACCTAAAATTAATTTACAACATAAAACACTAAAATATTAAGTTGTAAGCAAAAGCAGATTATATTTTATTTTTTGTTATTGTAAGATAAATTTTAACAAGATTGTTTTAAGGAATAATAATACCTGTGTCCAAATACTGAAAAAATTTTGTAAAAATCAAATTGTTACACAAAAAAAAAAAAAACTAAAAAAAGGACGATTATCAGGATGAATTTAGTTCTAAGAAATTTATGATGACTTTTTCTAATTTTTTATTTTTATATTGTAGTTAGTTGTAATAAAAATTCTTACAAGACAAAATTAGATCACGTATAAAATATTATAGGTATAAAATGAATTATTTGTATCTGGTTTTCCTTCACATTTCGAAAAAAAAGTGTTAATTTGGGAATTTTTGATGTTTTTAAACGTGTAATAGTTGTATTGGAATGGAATATTGGGGTTATTACCCTTATACCATTAATTGATGTATTAGAAAGAATTTATTTTAAAAAGATTGTTAAACCATTTTTTAAAAGGCTTTAAATTCTTCCAATTAAGATTTGAACAAGTAATGAAACTAGAGTAAGTCGATGCAATTGAAAATTTTAAGTACCTATCTTTATTAATTTCAGCAGCCATTCGAATCAGTATACTTTAATTCCTCTCAAATTTCATAAACATAAAGAAATATACCAATACACTCTTGTACAAATTTAAAGTTTCTAGCTTTATATGAATTTCAAAAGTATGCTAATTAAACATTGGGAGGTTTGTGGAAAGTACCCGAACCACCATTTCAATTTATTTTAAATATTCGGGGACATAAAGGAAATAGGAAGAAAAATCCTTAAATTTGAAGGTTCTAATTTCAAATTACTTTCTTTATTAATTTTGCAGACAGATAAACTTTTTTGAATTTTGGGAGGTGTTTAGGAAGTAACCGAACTACTACTACAATTGATATTAAACTATAGAGACATACAGGAAATAGAAAGAAAAATTCTTCCACCAATATTAAAGATCCTAGATTTATTGGTTTCGGAGATATGCTCGTTTGATTTTCGTTCAATCAAAAGCTTCCAGGATCCGAAACCATGCTCAGAGGGGCCATTATCGTTAAACCGACTCAGGTATTGACGCTGATCTCTTTCGGTAATTAGAAATATCGTTAAATTACCATTATACTTATTTTAGGTGTAGGGTATGTAGGTTTTTCAGAATTACCCCAACCCAATTAAATACTAAAACTGTAAAAATATTATAAAACGCATTCATCTGGTTTACTGAGTTCATTTGTTTGACCACCTTTATATTAAGTGATAAAACTCGTAAAAGGTAAAGCTATGTTGAAAATTGTTCACACAAATAAAGCTAAACAATTTAAAGATCAATAATCTAATGTACTAATTGTAAAATAGGAATTTATCACGTCCCAAACGTAAAAGGTGCTATGCTGTTTACCCAGAATAATCATTATAAAATTACGTATATTACATGGAACTACATATTTTGCTTTTCCTTAGATCTTTGCTTATAATTAAAAAATCAATACAAAATCTTAAATTTAGAAAACTCCATTGGTCCAATGAACCAACTGTAGAATATATTAAAAGATTTTAAAACTATTATAAGAAAGTATGAGAACGATCCTGTACTCAAAAATATATTTTTCAAATCTCATAAAAAAAACCAAAAGCATTTACTGTTATAATTATAAAGAAAAATATATTATAAAATTTATAATTAAAATAATTTATATTTACTCCAGATATCCTTTAAAAATTAATTCCACCACAACTTACTTAAATACAATTATTCATAAAAAACTGTCATTATAGATTCTACAATTGTAAAAGGACAATTGATGATAAGAATTACAAAGGAAGAAGGTCACGTGACATGCACGTTGGTTATAAATGATTTCTTTCCACTTTTCCTAATATTATAAACACACACTGGCATACTAGTATCCTTTTTTTGTTATCAATTTTATTACTTTCATTTCAATATACATATACATATTTACATATATATATACGAGTACATCTTGAAAAAATCGTAATAATTCATTCTTTTATTTTAATTACATAACTTTACAAAATCGTATCCCAAACCCAAATATAATTCCAAAAGAAACAAAATTTTAAAATGCAATTTTCTCAGTCCATCCTTCTAATTCAAAAGTGCATCCTGAATTTACCCTTTTATGCAATTTTTTCTTTTTAAAAATCATTATCCTTTTTCAATAATTTAAATGAAAAGGATAATGATTTCTCAATTGAAACCCTCATAACTGATTCGAATTGCATACAATTTGGATCCTTCTAAACGAAGAGAATATGGAAAAAGGGACAGAAATACAGAGAGAGAGAGAGAGAGAGAGAGACATAGATGCATAAATTGAGATATATTCAAAGAAACAAATACTTAAAAAAATTTGTTTTTTTATTATTAATTCTATTCGGAAGTTCCGACGCAATGTCTTTGACTTTGAAAATTTTATAAATTATTGTTTTCTTTTTGTTGTTGTTGTTTTGTTGGGAGGGGGAGTACCAAAACGCTAATATGAGGAGTGTGAGGAAAGACCAAAAATTAATCCTCTTCCTTTTCTAGATAATCTAGAAAAAAAAAAAAAACAAATAAAAACCCAAAACAATAAAAATAATAATTGCATAACTAATATCTAAAATATCATATCCCTTTCTTTTATTATTACAATTTTGATTACTATTGTTGTTGTTGTTTTTGTAATATTAACTAGTATTGGTTTTTTTGTGTATCTAAAGATAAAATCTATAACGGTATGACCAGCATCCGTCATTTACCAGATCTAAAATACATATTTTTTTTCTTTGTTATCTTTATTATTGTTTCAAACTTTTCTTTTGTTTTTGTCTTACATTATTACGTATACGTACGTACGTTACGTATGTATATATATATAGTTGTGTGTCTTTTTATTTATTCATTATTTTGAAGTTCAAGTACCGTTATTGTTTTCTAAATATAAGATAAGATAATACAATAATATGCATTTAAATATAAATTTTTGGGTTGGTTTACAAAATATACAAAAAATACAGTGGGATGCATAATAAAAATGGAATTTTAGTTAATTACTTAAAATTTTTAGCAGATTTTCATTGAGGTTTTTAAATATGCAATTTCTAATATTATGTTTATTGTGAAGGGATTTGGAAAAATTTTAAACATGTTAAAGTCAAATACGAGTACAAATACCAGTAGCAGTATTTAGAAAACATTACATGCCAATTACTATTAATAAAAATTTTTAATGAATTCAATTACCAGTAAAAAGAAATAAGAATTAGCTTGATGATTCCTTGAAAGTAATTAAATTGCAATTACATTTTTAATTAATTTTGATATTTAATTACTTTTATAATTATTTTTGATATTCATGTTATTTTTGTAATTATTTTTGATAATTAATCACTTTAAAATACTAAAAAATCATACGAGTTGCAAGTATTTTTGAAAAATCAAGATTTTCAGATAAATATTGAGGACCATTCTTTCAAAGGTAAAAATCATTAAAAATTAATTACTTAATTATCAAAAATAATTACAAAACTAATTTAAGTAACTAAAAGAATTAAAAAATGTAAATAAATAAAAAGTAACTAAAATCCTGAATTTAATTACTTTCAAGAAATTATCAAGTAAATACTTATTAATTTTTACTACTAATTTTATAAAATCAAAGTACGATTTCCAAAAATTTTCAAAGGTATAATTAGGAAAAAATTATTACCAAGTAATGATAACTTAACACAGTATTTAATTACCATTTAAATGATTACTTTACAAGTTTGGTCTTCGTTTTATAAGCCTTAGTTTTGGAACAAATAGTTACTTTAAATACAAAATGAAATGTTCAGATATAACAATCAGGTTTTGAAAGGAATCGGATATTTAATACGAATATCGGAATATGGATAATAATAGGGAAATTGTGAAATATATCAAAAGAACTAATTTATAAGAATTAAAAAGTTCAATTACACATAAATTAAAATTTAATAGTGAAATAAAAATTGCACAATAAGCGCTAATATTATTTACGGGATAAAAAAATAGTTTATAAATTTAAAAATATCATATTTACACTAATATTACTAAATAATAGTACTAGTCTATTCGAACACTAATATTGTAAATAACCATATATTTCTGATGCCTAGTGTACTTCGATTCTTTTTTTATAAATTTAAAATCAGTTTTATAAATGTCTAAAAAGTTTATTGTTTACATTTCCTATTTATATTCACTGTCATACAAACAAATTCTCTACAGTCTACATGGATTGTAAGGTTATTCGTTCACATTTTAAAAGAGTCTAGGGAAGTTCAAAATTAGTATCTTTTGTGTGTTTTATTTTTGTTTCGTTTAAAGAAAAATAGTAGAGTATACTTTTTTCTCTACAGTTATTCAACGTTCAAATAGTAAATATTAGGAAAATGAATTTTAGTGAATAATAGATACTATGAATAAGACAAAAAATATATTATTATTGTAATTACAATCCACGTATAATGACCAGTTATGATAGTTAAACATCATTATCTAAAGCATGAATGATGAAACAATGAAATATATTTTAAAATAAGAATTATGATAAGCATTAGAATAAAATTCAGTATCTGAAATGGAATGGAATGATGATTGTATATTGGATACATATAAATTGGGAGGTGAGAAAGGAGGTCGTCCTGAAAACTTACTAATATTATTTATTTACCTTTATGTATTATTCAATGCATATATTTCTTATGTTAATATGCACCAAGGGACAGTTAGGGTTTCTTTCTACAGTTAACATTTTTAAGTAATTGTTTAATTTAAAATAATTAAAAATATTTTTGAAAATATTCTATATATTGAAACTCTTGTTACCATTTATTGTTACTACAATATTTTAAAGTAATTACCATGCAGTTGTGGTAATAAAATTGAGAAAGTTATCAATATTTTATACTAAAGTCATTCACGATAGAAAAAAAGGAAATTCTGATTATTGAAATATTGTATTGTATTGTATATATTAGGTATACAACCTAGACAACGTGCTCCCTAATTAGTATACAATATGTTACCTACTTAATTAGCTATAGAAATAAATTACGGAATTTCCCTAGTTTAAGCTAGAATTTCGTTTTATGTATCCATTAATTTGAGTTGTAAAACATCTAATACAAAGGAACGAATTGATTGTCAAAACTAAAGGTTCTTCATAAGATATTTAAAGACATTTTTGAAAGTGCTACAGAGGTTTCTATAAAACACTTTTTATTTTAAGTAATAGTACAGTTCGAGTCCTTGAAATACTGATAAATACTCCGAAGGTAAAACTTCCTGAAAGTTAATTACCTTTATAAATTTTCAAATTAGTAAAAATGTTATTACTGAAACTGTATGTAAGTTTATTTAAACAGGGTGCTTTTATGATCGTATTACAAAAATATGAGTATTTTTTTTTAAATTTGGAATTTGTATTGTATTAGATAAGTTTTTTTTTAACTGCTCTTATAGATTATATCTGTTTTATATGCATGTCACATGTTTTTGATCTTCTAAACCCACACATTGGAACTGTGTGTCTGTGTTTGATTTCTATGGGTAGTTTTCGGCTTTAACATACGAAAACCACACCTTTTTTGTTTACTTTAAGGGGGAACCTGTGATACTAAATGTACAGTGTCGTTATGAGAATAGAAACATGCAGTTTTGTTTCGAGATTAAGTATTTTTAAGGATTTGGGTTAAGTATATAATTTAGATTGTCAGAAAATATGTGATGAAATATCCGACTTTTGACTTTCAAATCCACAACAATGTTTTCGCGCATACATATATATACCTATATATATACTTTGCACACGTTTTTGTTATTTTCTCCGCTTATTTTGACAATGCCAAGATATGTAAAACAGTTTTAGAGTCGTTCTAGCTTTAATTCGTGATTATTACTTATTATATTTTCAATTTTAGAAGCCTTTAGAAGGTTTCTGGAGTGATTCTAGCTTTAATTTGTGATCACTACTAAAATTTCGTAATTTCGTAAAAGCCAAATTTTTAATTTTTTATAATTTTTGTCTTTGAAAACTTTCAACACGGTTTTAAAGCGTTCTAGAGCAAATCTAGCTTTAATTCATGATCACTACTAAAATTTCATTATTTCCATGATAAACCAAGTTTTTTATATCTTTTTATAATGTTTGTCTTTGAAAACTTTAAACTTGTTTTTGAAGCTTTTAGAATCGTTTTAGAGAGATTCTAGCTTTCATTCGTGATCACTACTAAAATATCGTAATTTCCAAATTTTTTATAATTATTTATAATTTTTGTCTTTGAAAACTTTAAACTCGTTTTTGAAGCCTTTAGAAGCGTTTTTAATGATCATTACTAAAATTTCATAATTTCCATGTAAAACCAAATCAGTTAACTAGTTTTACCTCCCACTTCCTTCCTTATTTGACAGTTGCTTCTCATATCATAACTAATATTTTATATACTAATGAATATTTAAAAAAGTTCCAAAAAAATACTCCATACACTAACATGGGAAATATCCCTGTATTTTATAATTTAAATTATTTAAGAATATACGTTCCGACATTCAGTACTTGAATCTCTTCAGTCTATTTCATTATTTTTTTAATGCAATTTTCAGTTTTTATATTTAGTTAATAAATTGTATTGTTATTTAAATATTTTAAGAATAATTAAATAAAAAAAATATTAAAGTTATAATATATTATTATTTTGTATTTGATTAGATATATTGTAAATTACAAAATGGGTGGAGAACCAAATTAAATTAAAAAGTTTTATTAAATTTTATTTTCTTCTTTTAAATATTACAAAACTCATAACAACAAATATATATGTAATATATAAAATAAATAAATATATATATATGAAGAAGAGTATAATACTGAAAATGATTTTTTTTAAAAAAATTTAAATGTATATTGTAATTTTATTATACCCTACACCTATAGAATAGGTAAAGGGGTATATTAACTTTGGTATGGTGTTTGTAACCACCTAAAGGAAGCGAGCTAGATATGGAAAAGTATATATATTTGTGATCAGCGTGACCGCCTTAGTCGATATAGCCATGTCCGTCCGTCCGTCCGTCCGTCCGTCCGTCCGTCCGTCCGTCCGTAGGCACGATAACTCAAAAAATAATGGAGCTATCTTGATGAAATTTTAACTGTAGGTTACTAGGACTGAAAGTACGGCGGGGATTGCATATGGGCGAAATCGGCCCATGGGTTCGGATTCTGGACCTTTTAATCGGTTTCAGGGCTAACGAACAAATATAAAAAATCACGATAACTCAACAACTAATGACGCTATCTTCATCAAATTTGTGCTGTAGGTTAATAGTAATGAAACTACTTCGGGATTTGCGTACGGTGAGGATTGGACAATGGGTTCGGAACTTAGAACTTTTTGATCGAATTTAGGCCAAACGAGCATAATTCCGAAACCAATGAAGATAGAACCTCTAAATTTGGTATCAGGGTGTCCCTTCCTATTTCGTAAGTGTCTTTGAAATTTGGGCCCCATTGCAGTAGTGGATCGGGGACCAGCCACTCAGTTCTTAGGCCCTTAAAGCATATTTTCGAAATTAATAAAGATAGTAACTTGAAACAAATGTAGAAGCTTCCAATTTGCCACAAGGGTGTTCTTTACTATTTCTTGCGTGCCCCCCTAATTTGGGATCAATTGGAGTGGTGGTTCAGAACCTCTCTTAGACCCCCCAATGTGTAAAAGCTTATCATCGAAATTAATAAAACTAGTAACTTAAAATTAAGATAGAGCGTTCCAATTGTGTACAAGGGTTAACTAGTATTGAAAGTATGACGGGACTGCATATGGGCGAAATCGTGCCATAATTTCGGTTCCTGGAACCCTTGAAAAGTTCAAGGACTAACAAACATATATCTTACAAACACCATAACCCAAAAAATAATGCCGGTATTTTGATGAAATTTAACAGTAGGTTACTAGTAATGAAAGTACCATGGGAATTGGTTGTGGTCGAGTTTAATTTCGAAGCCAAAGAATATATTTCCTATGTCCTATGTGTCTCCGAAATCTTGACTTAATTGTAGTGGTTCAGCTATGTTCAAAGGTACTTGCTGCATTTATGTAAAATTTATTTTTATATTTAAATGAATTATATGAAAAGGTGTAAATTTTTAATTGTATTTTAGAAATACATTTATTGCATATTTTGCGTTTATAAGCTTTTTCTATTAGGTATATAAACTAACCATTTAAAATAATTGCAATTTTTAAAAATTTGGATTATTAAATATATTATGCTTTGATTATCTTTTTATCACAAAATTTAATAATTAGAATTTTTTCATTTTGTAATTGAATTGGAATAAATATATTTTCATTTATCTCAAGTTTGTTTGTTTTTTAATATTTTTAAATAGATAAATTAGTAAGAATTTGTAGTATTTTTTAATAGATAGGGTAATTAGAAAATGTTTTTAGTATTATACAGTTAATTTGGTTAGCTATGTCTTACGATCAAATTAATAACAGCTTCTATGGTGTTAAAATGACTTATGGATATGTCCTTAAATTTGAACCAAATAGGTGTAGGGTATTTCTAAGTCGGTTGCACCGACTGACTGTTTCTTTACTTGTTATTTAAATATTTTATTATAATTATTAAATTAAAGTAATATTATTTAGATAATAATTTATTTTTGTTTTTTTTTTTTTTTTTGTATTTCTAAATATTGACATTAAAATTCAATTTTATAGAATAGACCATAGACCGACCATACGATTGTTGAAATTTTTTAATAATTCATTTTAAATAATATTATAATTTTTAGGAAATTTTTAATTATTTTTTATTATTTAATTTTAAAATAAAATAAATACATGTAACAATATTAAATTTTATAATTATTTTAAAAAATATTATTTTTTAATATAATCGAAAATGATTTCAATAATATTGATATTTGATTTAATATTTTAAAACTAAAACTAAGAA
The DNA here is from genome assembly GCA_963082915.1 of Dolichopus griseipennis. Taxonomy (NCBI): domain Eukaryota; kingdom Metazoa; phylum Arthropoda; class Insecta; order Diptera; family Dolichopodidae; genus Dolichopus; species Dolichopus griseipennis. The sequence goes on from CAUJBZ010000159.1 coordinate 49,216, forward strand.
AGAATACAAATTGAACTAATCGACTTTTAAGATAATTTTACGAACTTGTTATGAGGTTTTAAAATGCACAATTAAATATTTCAAAATTCATTTCAATATTTAGTATTTCAAATGTTATTAATAAAATTTTTCCAAGCGTAAGCGTAAGCGTTAAGCATAATGTTAGATTAAAACAAAACAGACCTTAGGCTTGGCGACAACTCGGAATAATTATTAAATGAAACAATTTTTTTAAGGACTAACCGTTCAACTGTTAACGTCTCTCTATATCTTAGGTATTTGTTGAAAAAGGGGGAAGATTTTAATTAATTCTACGTACAATACATGAAATTGTACTAGGCCTTGTAGAAGCTCATAGATTTTCAATAGATACAATTCTATTTGTATTATATTGTAATAGGTACTTTTGTATCTGTGAGTTATATTATTAAATTAAATTATTTTTGATTATATTTTGAATTTATATATATTATATTAATGTATTTATTATGTAATATATATTATTATGAATTATTAGCTGAGTCAAGTTCGAAAATTAAAGTTAGAAACTTTTATTGAAACTCGAACCTGGGGATTTAGGATAAAAGGTCAGCACTACAACCACTTTACCAAACAGTTGTTAATCCTTTTAAATTTCAACCTTATTAACTTTATAAGCTCTAAGCCTATACAGAGTGTTTGCAACTCAAAGGTAACGAGATGATAGAGAAGTTTATAACGAAAAAAAATAGTTCCGGATAGAGTTGTTATTCTTAACAGTTTCCGAAATAACAGCCTTTAAAATAATTTCGTTAATTTTTTAATAAAATAACAATATTTTAGCCCCTGCACTATATAGAAGACATGTTTAAGTGTTGGTAGTTAGCTGTGTTTAGGGGCTTTCATATATCTATATTTTATATTATCTATCATTGTTGGAGATTAACAAGGATTTAATCTGAAAAACATTGATATTTTTCAATGTTTCTTTTTTTAAATAACTATAATTTTCGCATAAAACCGTTATTAATGTTCCAATTTTATTTCATATATACCTTTTAACTTCAACTTCAATTTAAGACCTATTGTTCAGTAGATAACATATATAATGAACATGTATAGGTTGTGGTTTATTTAAAATTCATTATTTTTATAATAAAATACCTATACTTCGAATTTACTTTCATCCTATCAGCAGAGTTGTGGACATCGAACAGCTCCACGTCAAAAATTACCCAAAATTATTTTACGAGGTTTCTTCAGACGGTTTTTAAAACTGAACTAAAAACTATCATCTCCTTTCACAATCAAACTTTAGAAATAAATCTTCAATACAAATATACACTTTGGTTTTTGTGCTGGGGATTAAATTGAGGAACAAGGCTTAATACAAATAAGGCTTATAAATTTCGGATTATAGAAAGTAATATAAGAAAATTTGAAGGGAAAGGGGAATCTTTTTGTATTATTGCAGCATAAAATACTTCTAATTTTTATCCCATTTTTAAAGACTCTTATTATGCACCCACATATACTCATTATACTCCCACATATACTCCCATTACTAACTACTAAGTTATTACTCATTATATTCCAATAACATTTAAAGCATATAACTTAATCCAATCCATTAATCACATGTACTCACCGGCATATAAGACAAAATGTCCATTTTTAATGATCCTGTGAATTTTTAAACATTAAATATTATAATCTTTCTCGAAATAAATCAATATTACCACTTTTTGTTTCTTAATTTACCACATCCAGACACAAAGTTAAAAAAAATAGTTAGAAAACAAAGAATAAGAAAACTTTTCAATAGTCTGAACACGCATAACTTTTAAATATTAAAATAATTTGAAGGAACCAAACCCAATTGGTTTGTTAAGCATCTACATGATTTTCTATACTAAATATATTTGAAAAAGATATAATTAAATTTTAAAAAAAAAAAAAGTTATTTGAAATGGAAGCTTTCAAGAATTTCTGTACTGTTTCTGTACTTTCTCTTTCATCTTTAAAAAAATTTTTCAATAGAAAAACACAAATGTTTCAAATTCCGAATTTAAGAGGATGAAAATTCGTGAAGTTCATATAATTATTTTTTATTTATTTTTTTATTATTGTTTTTATTTTATTATGAAGTCCTTTCTACAAATCGAAAATAGTTGTAAGTTTTACACATTATTAACTTTTGATCCTTTTTCAATTTCTTCTAAAGGGATTATCTTTTTATTTGTTTTTTTTTTTTGGATTCTTTTAAATATCACAGTTTTTACAACTGACATTTAAACTACAGCCATTGGAATCTAATGATTTAAACCTTTAAAATGTCACCAAACGGAGACTGGGATTTTTTTTAAATTTGAGAGGGAGGCATGAACTTTCAATTTTCTATGTGAATTTTAGATCAAGCGATCCAAAGCTAAAGGTTCCAGGTGAACTAGTCATTTATTGCTTATGGCGCTTATGATTCAAACCGATAGGTCACGAGCAATCTAAGTAATTTTTATGTTATTACTTATAATTTCGTTTATTGAAGTCCTTCAAGAATCCTTTTACAGTGATCCTTTAAAATTTGTAATTTAATAAATATTATAACATAAGAAATTTTGGAAACTTTAAAAGTTCTTTAAAACAATCTTAGAAAATAAATATTTATTGGAATTTATTGTATATTTTCTCATTTTTATACCGTTACTTATGTAGCTGCAAGGGCATACCAAATTTGGTATTACGTTAGTACATAATTAGATAAGTTTAGAAGTCATTAGTTTAGAAAGCTCAAATAGCTGCTACTCAACTTCATATTTGAATACTGGTTATTTGAAAGAAAATGTTCAGCACTGAAGCTTTCCACAAAGAAGGGCACGAAGGCCTTCTCTACAAACTATATCGATTGTTTCTAAAAAACTTGTTAGATATTTTATAGTCGTCCTCAACCAGCTGGATTTTTCATGTAACGCAAGGAGAAGAATACACTCAGTTAACAAATATACACAGTAGAGGTTCCCAAGTAAGCTTTTTGGATTTCATATTTTATCTGCTTTATACCGACGAATTTAAAAGTCAAATATTAAAACCATTGCTACGTTTGCAAATGACACTATACTATTCTAGCGACAGAAGACAACATAGAACAATTCACGAGAAAGTTACAGAAACCAAATGGCAAAGTTTCTAACAGGTGCGGAAGCTGAAAAATTAAATTAAATGATGGTAAATCTACACGTATAGATTTTACAAACAAAAGGACTTGTCACACACACAATAGTGCCACATCACATTAAAATAGTACGAAGTATCTGAAACTTGACTTAAAACTAGGATGGAAGGACACGCCTAGAAAAAGATTAAAGAACTACAAAATAAATATAGACTTAATAAACCTTATTGCAAGAAGTTCTTCCCTTTCAGCATTTAACAAAGTCTTGATATACAATCAGATATTAAAGTCAGTGTATAATGGCTCAAAGTTTAATTAACTTGCGTACCCGAAACTTTATCTAAAGAAGTTCAGTTTTTTGGAAACGATTTCTAAACAAATTGCTTAATCTTAGATGGGAATTCGTGCAGACTCCATAAACACGGAGTTCATGTATCTTCATTGTACATCTAATCAAGCTTAGCTAAACCAATCTTTAGACAAAATTTGGTTTGACAAGTATAATTTAAAAATTTTTAAAAATTGCTCTGTAAAAAATGTGATGATATCTCATAGTTGACACAACCAACTCTACTCTTTTCCTTTTTATTATATATTTAAAATAATTCAAACGATTACCTTCTGCCATTGGAATTAAAAAACAAAAATAAATTAAAAATAGTACTAAAAAATTTTTTAAATTTTTGAAATTTCTTTATATCTGGAACTCAAGGTTCAGATTTTTATCTTAAATTGAAATTTTGCCACAAATACTTTTATTATTTGCAAAATAAAAATAATAAAAATATTTTTTCTTCTTCCTTAATCCATTTCTAATAACAATTACATCAAATCTATATTATTTCTCTTCAAATATTTAAACATTTTTATTTTAAAAGACCATGAACTACAAAAAAAAAAAAAAAAAAAACAAAAGTCTGAGAATTTTTCCCTATTCTGAATGTCTGGAAATTTTTTTTTTTAATCCCTAAATAATCTTCAAGCTTTCCGTTTTTATTGTCCTGCTTTTTTTTTCTTTTTTTTTTTTGAGAAAAACAAATGACAAAATCTCACTTCTTACCAATCGTCTTACCAATCTTCTACCAATCCGTTTTTAGCTTATCAGTTTTATTTTTTTAAATTCATCCGCTATTTCTTCCAAAACTTCTCACATTTAACTGTGAAATCTTTTAGTGTGCGACATAAAATTTTTTTTATTTTTTGAATTGTGAGAAAAAAAAATAAAGAGGTGAAAATGGATTTTTTTTTTCTGGAATTTATTATCCAGAAAAAAATAAAAGGATTCGTCTTCCTGGACATGATTATATAGTAAGTTTCTTTTCTACAGTGGGGAAATAAAAATCAGAGACAAGTTTTTTTTATTATTAGGGCCTTATTACATGATTAACTTACCACTAACTATCATATTTTTGATAAGAAATTCACTAATCGAAAAAGTGATTGTTTAATTAATGATAAGTCTTGGAGCAATAGGGCCTACTTCACGATTACGTACGATTTTTATAGATTATACGTCAAAAAGCTTTAAAACTCAAAACACACTAACAAACACTTAAATGAAGTTAATGCAGAGTTCTAATAATATAGCAACAACCGGACAAATTGAGTAACAGGGGGCATCCTAACTATTGATTTTCAAAAGAAATACCGCAACTGAAAGCGTAGACCAATCCCTACATTCGTCGTACTTATATAAAAACACGATACCAAGATTTGGTTGAAACCCCTTATATGCAACTTACAATTTTCAGACCCGCCTTAGTCAGATTAGTATGTCAGTGTGACAAAATCCTATAAATAGGGTCTCGTCTCTGTCCCCTTTATTTGGTTTGAAAACAGTTTTGAAGGTGCAAGAGAGAGAGAGATTCTAATCTCATAACTCGGTTACTAAGTATTGAAGAAGTATGTTTCATACCCCATCTAAAATCGAAGGAACTAACAATTCAAAAATCGCTTTGATTAGACTGTAGTAGATCATTTGGACACAAATTTTTTAGTTTATTTTTCCTATGAAGGTGCACTATACATAGGCTAAAAACTCTAACCCGTTAATTTGCTTCTTCACCATTTATGAAGGTGCATTACAGAGAGCAGTGATTCAAATCTTTTAGATCGCCTTAAAAACTACTCATGACATTTAAACAGGAAAAAAAGAGAAAAATTAGCTCAGCTACTATAAATATAATAAAGGATGTCTTTACCCCGCCTAAAACCAAAAGAACTGACATGAAACTAACAATTTTAAAACGCGCTTTAATTAGAGCATACGAGGTGATCATTGTAATTTTTTAGAATCTCTTACTAATAAGGGTGTAAGACATAGGCTAATGACTCTAACCTCGCTTCTATACCAGTTATAAAGGTTTGATTCTAATCCGTTAACCTGCTTTAATACTAATTATGAATGAGTACTACATAGAATATTGATTAACTGACCCGGCGGGAGTCCACCGATTCTAATACATTAGCTCAGCTATTTAAAATTAAAATAAGAAATGTCCCTAGCTTCGATAGGTCTTAGAACGTCTTCAACCGAAAATCATTTCAAAATCTTTAGAGAAATCTAAAAAATAAAATAAAAGTTACCACATAATTTTGCATCTACTGTAGTACTTAACAGTTAAAAATTCGTGTAAATTTATTTTCGTACAGATTTACTTTTTTTTTTTTTTTTTTTATTTTTAAGATTTGCGAAACTTCTTAAAAATATTAAAAAAAAAAATAAACATTTTTATCGGTATACGATTCAAGGAAAACTGTTTCAAAACAAAAAAACAAGGGACTTATTGGGATTCGAATATTATTGGGACACTAAAATTTCGATCCCTTTATATACACGTCTATCTGAAAAGCAATAGTATAGATAACGTTTATGTATTGGAAAAGCGCATAAAATCCTAATAAAAACGTTGAAAATAAAAATAAAAAAAAAACTTTCAGGATTTTCCTTATTTTTGTTTTTTTTTTTTTTTTTTTTTTTTGTGAAGTGAAAATTTTATTTTTATTTCTTATCCTTTTTTTTTTATTTTTTTATTTTTATGTTTAGTCCTAATGGACGTTGGTGCAACAAAATAACATAAGCATAAGTAGTTAGTATTATTGATATTGATTTATCATTGTAATGATGATGATGATGATGATGATGATAATGATAGTGATAATGATTAAAAATGAATGATGATAAAAAATTAAAAAAAATAAAAAAAAAAAAAAACTCAATCATTCCACTCTCATTTCGAACACAAACTATTAAATATTTTTTAGTACAGTATGAAAAGGACATGGCATCGAAGGGTGGTGCGAAGAGATGACGAGGGATTGTAAAACCAGTTGGGAAAGAGTAATTCTTAAAATAAAATATATTAAGTCTGAACATTTTTATTCCAATTGGGTTTTATTTGTTTTTGATTTTCTTTAGAGAAATTTTCTTTTTTATTTACTTAAAGACTAATTGAAGGCATTTACCATTTGAATTGATTTCGTTTATTGGGAGGAAAAAGAAACTCAAAAAAAAAAGGAATTAGAAAGGGATACAAATATATTACGATGCCATTCTGAAATTTTTATTATTTTCATTTTATAGCGGGTTTATTTTGAAACTTAGAGTCAATCAATAACACAATATGCGAGAATGAATAAAAAGATAAGTTAAAAAAAAATATATAATGAAAATATACACCACAATTTTTTTTTTATAATGGTTCAGTAATTTTTAAAGTGGGGTATTGTTAAAAAAAAAATAAAAAATTTGCCAAAATTAAAGTAACTTTTGGAAGAAGAGAGGATTAAAGTATTATAAACGAATGAAATGGGTGAGACATTCGTGTAAGAAAAAAAAAATAATTAACTATCTGATGTGTAGACACGTTTTAAATCAAAGGAAAATTTTTTTAGTAAGGAAACACTGTCTGGTAAATAAAAAAAAAATAAATTAAATTAGTGAATTTGGTTTCTTATATTAAATGAGGTTCGATGGAGACATAATGTACACTAATTTTGAAACACTAATAGTTTGCAAAAAATAAAACCTTTTTCCAATTGGCTGGGTTTTCATATATATATAAATATACTAGCTAATACCCCTTGCGCGTTGCTGCGCCTCTCAATAGGTCTTTAATTGAAATTCCTGTTGGTAAACAAAATTAACACAAATTACACATGTTGTGAATGTTAATTCAAGAATGAATTAAAGTAATTTTTTTTAAACAAAAAATCTTGGCTTGGAAATTTGCCTTTAAAATTTTTTTTTACCAACCGTTGTGCCGGTATGGGTTAACAAATTCCAAATCTGTTAATAGTGTCAATTCAGGTGTCAAGAAGCATCAAGTATAGAAAATTTGAATTCAATCGGTCAAACCGTTTCTGATTTAGAGTAAAGTAATAATAAAACCATTAAGAAGCTGATCAACCTTCGGGCCAAAATGGTTTAACAAATTTCGAGTCTGTTATTAGTGCCAACCCAGTGAAAATTTGAAGTCAATCGGCCAAACCGTTTTAATTTTAGAAGATATAATAGTTTAAATACTTGCACCACAGCCCCAAATTGGCGGTCTGTTAGAGCAAAATTTTTAGTCCAGGATTTCTTTCCTTTACCACGAAACAAACCACGAACAAACAAGCAAATAAACAAACTTTCATTTTTATATATATAGTTATTTAACTATATGTAATTTGAATACTGCTTTAAGTTGGACTACAAATTTATTTTATACTAGTGTAACAATAACAATACAAAAAGTGGTTTCATATAAAATTAAATAGTGCTTTTATAGTTTAAAAGCGATTTATTATAATTCATGAAACTCCAAGTAGTATTTTCCAAATAAATTTCCCAAAAATTTTAAACCAGTTTCGTCAACCTTCTTCTAATTGGTAAAATAAGAGCTGTTGTTAAATAACTTTCTTTAAAGTTGAGTAGTTTTCGAACTTCAGAGTTCTTAAGAGGCAAGTCGTTCAAAGTTGACTCTCACACTCTGTTAAGCATAAATCTTTTTCAAGCTGTGGATATAAAACAAACAGTAAATCTCAAGAGCAGTATTAAGCGATATCTTCATTCATTATTGAATAAATGGCTTTTGCAATACGAAAAAGGTTTTCAATGCCTGATTTATTATGATGAATTATCTTTACATCATATAGTTAAATTTTAAAACTTTTGTATATTTTCTTTCCTTTTGTAAGCGCCCTATGTAGTCAAAAATTAAGAGATTTTTGTAATTTTTTCTATTTTACACTTGCAAACAGCTGACTAAGCACAGTGGTTTGAGTGCCGACTTTTCATATGAGAAGCCTGGATTCCTAATCCCATTGAAAGTGAAAAAAAACTTATCTGGCTTTAAACTCGACTCAGCTACAATTCGACAGTTCAAATTCAATAAAAAATACATTAATATAACAATATAAACAAATAATTTAATTTAATAATATAACTCACAGACACAGAATACCATTTTATTCAAATACGAAAATTCTTAAAAAATAAACAAACAGAATTGTATCTATTGAAAATCTAAGATTTTCTACATGTTATAAGGCCTAGTACTATTTTATTTTTAAATTGCATATGGAATTCAGTGAGATCAATTCTAATTATAAGAATCGTATATTTGTACAAGACTGTTCATTAAATTAAAAAGGTTCTAATATACAAAAAAACCTTTAAATTTAGCTTCGATAACTTAAAAATATAGGTGTATAAAATAAAGTAAAGATTCCAAAATACTAGTACTATAAGTCTTATTACACACCTTTTTCTAAATTTCACTGGAATTCTTAAATCTTTTGTAACTTTTCAATTCACAAAACCACACAATATTACTCCAAAAATACGAATTCATTTAGAATTAATTTTTATTATAATATTTATTACCAGTCCCAACATAATAAGTTCATTATTTACAAACTTTATTAATAGAAATATTATTAAAGTTAAAAAAAATAATAATTTATTTTTAATTTTCATATTCAATAATTAAATCCAATTGTCTGTAATTTTTTTTATAAACTTTGCACCCCACCCCTGACAAAAAATTTATAATAATTTCAATTTAATTAGACAACAATATAAGTCTAATTAAATCTCTAAATGTCCCTTAATTTATACAATTATTTTATTCGATTTTTTTTTTATTATTATATTTTTTTCTAATTTACTCTCATTAACACTAATTACGAATAAATAATAAGAATAAAAAATAAAAAAAAAAAAAATAACGGTAAATATTCGAAATTAAAAATAAATAAAAATACACAATATATAAGTACAATTACAATTAATATTATAAGCATAGGAGTATAGATGGTATTCAATTTACCAAATACTTTTTTAAATATTTATTATATATGTATGTATATATTTCTTTTATATATTTGCTATTTCATTCATTAATTTTATTCAATTGTTTTTCTCTCTCTCTCTTTCATTACAGGTAAATAAACTACTTTTATTTCTTGGGCCTTCCAATTTTTCTTTTTTTATTAACATTTTAATTGTATATTAATTAACTGGAGTAATCAGATTTCATGAATTTCAAAAGGTAAGTACAAATTTATAAATAAAAATTACTTTAACCCTATTAGGTGTAATTTATAAAGAGAAAGACATTATTACAGTTAGTTTGGTTTTTTTTTTGTTTTTAATTGAATGGAAAGTACGAGTACAAATAATTGATAATTATTCTTATAAAATACTGTTACAATTACAGTTAAGTAACGGGATAATTTATGAAATTTGTGTAGATAATAATTTTGCAAAATATTTTAATTGCTGACATAAATTGTGCTGAATATGAAACTGTTAATGAATGAGTCAAGAAGACTACCGCAACGACCACCTCTTCTAATTTCTCTTTAATTCGAATGCGAATGTATTCGTTTTGAAGAATACAAAATAAGAGAGCCGCAGCTAAAAGAAAGATTTGATAAATTTTCTATTCACCGTACTGTGGCGCTGTAATAGCATGAAATATTTTAAAAAATTTCTTTGTAAAATTCTTATAAACGTTTCATTTTTATAAAATTATCAATTATCATAATTTTCTAATTAGAAATAGTAAAAATTAATGACTGAGCAATTAATGCAATAAAGTACTGGTATCAGAATATGTAGTAATTGTATTTTTAAATTATGGGTTAAAGAATTGTGTGTAGAATTATTTTAAGATCATTTTAAAAAAAGGTTCTGAATAAAGAAGTTCTAAAATTAAATTCTAAAATTTAAAAATTATAAATAAAGAAAAATTCTAAAAAAGAGGTGCTATCAAATCTTATGACTTTAAGAGTCTTTAAAAAACTAATTTACTATCAAATTGAAGCCCCTCGTAATTAAATAAAGTACCTATAGGTACTGCTATAGGTCAATCGTTATTATTTGAAATGCTTTTAAAAACATAATTATGTGAAAATATTGAAGCTTCTCATAGTCATAATCAATCTGATTGTAAGATAATCCAAATATTTATAGTTATTAAATCAGAATTCAAAAGTAAAATATTCACATATGTAATTAAATAAAATGTAAATCACAATCTATTCTCAGAATCAAAAAATTCTTAAGATCTTTAAGATTGAAATACCTTTAAAATTTAACAAATAATATTTTAAGATAAATAATTTGAACACAAATAGACTTCAATATATTCTTTCTTATATACCTATTATTTTCTAAAATATAATTCACATACCTTCAATTTATCTCTGGTTTTAATTCCAAATGCTTCAAATTTATTCAAAGCATTTCTAATGTACTAGATGCAACCTGTTTCGCATTTAAAACCAATCTGAAAAAAAAAAAAAAATAAACCAAAAAATTATTCACCTTACTATTTTACAAACCATATTGGTAACTTAATACATATATACACATACAATAAGAACAAAGTCATTGTCCTTTTTTTTTACTACAAACTACAATATAATAAAATCATCATAATCCTTTCTAATAAAAAACTAAATACCCTCTGCCATATTTAGAAGAGTATAATGACTTTATTAATAATAATTATTATTGTAAAAGAATTGAATTTAACACAAATACATACACATATTCAGTTCAACCAAAGTCCATTAACTAAACTTGTTTATTGCAAGAGAAGAATATTCCTATTAAGTAATTCTAAAAAAAGATTTCTAAAAGAGTTTCTCTTGAACACTTCAATCTTCAATTCAATTTAACATTCAGCTAAAAAAAAAATATTCACCACACTTTAAGTACTCATTTACTTTCTCAAAATCAAATTCTCTTAAAAATTTATCTTAGCATTTAACAATGTTTTTAAAATACCATACGATGTACAAGTAAATTTATTCTGTCCTGAACAAGTCCTATTTCCTGAATATAATTTTCAAAATTACAAATATTCCGTTATTTTTTTCTCTTTTTACAAAGAGAACCCAAAAGATTGCATTCTATTCTGAATTAAATATGGTGTGGTGAATATAAAATAAAAATACACACAATAAATGAACCCTTTTTTTTATTTCTTCTGAATTCAAAATTTCCCATAAATCCCATTCAATATAAAAATAAATTTCCCATTGTCAAATCGGATTTTACAGTTATAAACAAACTTTTCAAAGAGAATATTAATTAATTTCTGGGCTAGATGAGAATGTAAATAAACAAAAGTACGCATGGTTTTTGTTTTGAAAGCATTTTATGTTTTTTTTTTTACCTCTCTTTCAGCATTCAGCTCTCTCTCTCTCTGAAAATGTGAGAGTAAAATACTTTATAGATATTTAATATTTTGTAAGAAAAAGAACGAAACATGGAATTTACTTGCTGAATGAACCTTCCTTATGTTCCGGGAATTTATATTACTTCATGTTTTTTTTTTTAATTTCTGGAGTATTTCGTATTCAATGCGAATCTGCTGAATTCTCTCTCATTTTTATTTCAAAATTTTTACCTCATATTTTTGTGCAGTACTTCGGACGGATTACCATTTAACAATATTGCGTTATACTCAATACTTGTGTGATAATGATAATCATTGTTCTTCGTTTTTAATCAATTTACATTTTGATAATTACTGTTGTACTGTACTGTACACACACAAATGTGTTCTGGAATACAAAATTTATGTATCAGGAGGAGCAGCAGTACAAGAGTAAAAAAAAACAGAAGAACAGAACAAAACAAAATAAAAAACAAAATTTTTCCAGGAATACAGCACTTTAACAGCATTC
>CAUJBZ010000160.1:0-46791 GCA_963082915.1 Dolichopus griseipennis
AAGAAAGTAACCACTCGGGTATACAAGAAACTTATAATAATATAAAATATAAAATTTATTATCCAAAACTATTAGAAATTATTCAAATGGTAATAAACCAATGTGACATATGTCAGCAAGTAAAATAGGACAGACGTCCAATTAAAGCAAAATTTAAAAATACATTTACACCAAGCGACATAAACGAAATTATTCACGTCGATACATATACAATTATGAAATTTAATTTTATGACCATAATAGATAAATTTCCCAAGTTTGGTACAGTTTATGACTTACAAGACAAAAACCAATTGACTTTAATAAAACAGTTAGAAAGTCACTTTAGTAAGATAGGTAAACCAAAAGAAATAATTGCAGATAATGAGTTTAATGTAATACAAATTAAAGAATTCTTACAAGAACAGGACATAGCACTACATTTGACCAAACCTAATAGTCACACAGGCAGTGATATTGAAAGATTCCATAACTCATTAGCTGAAAAATTCAGAGTAATTAAACTACTTAATAAAAATTTGTCCGCACAAAGAATAATACAACAAGCAGTTAGAAGTTATAATGAAAGATTTCACTCTACCGAAGTTATAATGAAAGATTTCACTCTACCATAAAAAATATACCAAAAGTAGGTCAACATCCTAAGGTAGATTCTGAAAAAATTAAACTATCTATGGAAGCGATTAAATTAAAAAAAATTGAAAATTTAAATAAAAACAGGGAAGAATATGAGAAAACTAGAACTAAGGGGTTCATAAAAAATTATAAAGCTATTAGGCATAAACAATTACCTAAATACAGAAAATCAAAATTAAATAATATACATGTAACAAATATTAAAATAAAATTAAAATTTTCAGACAATACAGATGATGTTGACATGGTTTCTACTAATAATACCAACTAGTGGATATCTGTACATACAGGCAATTGACGAACAAAACGGGTTTACAATAATAAATTTAGACAAAACAAAAATAGTAACAAGAAGAAACATAATATTACATATAATCAATACGACGGAAATAATTGAAATCATTAATGACATGACAAAAAATGTACAAGTATCGGACGATATGAATAAACAAATATTAGAAATCGAATTAAAAGATTTAACAGATAAAGTACTTACAATAGTACCAAGAAATAAGAGAAAAAAACGAGGACTCATAAATGTAATAGGAAGTGCCTCCAAATGGTTATTTGGCACAATGGACGAAGAGGATAGACAAAAAATAGAAAAACATTTGACGGCAATAAATTTAAATAATCATAACGCAATCGATCATCTTAATGAACAAATCAAAATTAATGATAACTTTAATAAAACATTGATAATGTTAAAAGAAACAATTTTAAGCGATAGGTATCTGTTCAAAAAAGAAATAAATATAATTAAATTAGGTACTATGGGAACATTTTATCAAGATCAGTTATTAACAAGTAAAGAAACAGTCAGTCGGTGTAACCGACTTAGAAATACCCTACACCTATTTGGTTCAAATTTAAGGACATATCCATAAGTCATTTTAACACCATAAATGTTGTTATTAATTTGATCGTAAGACATAGCTAATCAAATTAACTTTATAATACTAAAAACATTTTCTAATTACACTATCTATTAAAAAATATTACAAATTCTTACTAATTTATCTATTTGAAAATATTAAAAAACAAACAAACTTGAAATAAATGAAAATAGATATATTTATTTCAATTCAATTACAAAATGAAAAAATTCTAATTATTAAATTTTGTGATAAAAAGATAATCAAAGCATAATATATTTAATAACCAAATTTTTAAAAATTGCAATTATTTTAAATGGTTAGTTTATATACCTAATAAAAAAGCTTATAAACGCAAAATATGCAATAAATGTATTTCTAAAATACAATTACAAATTTAGACCTTTTCATATAATTTATTTAAATATAAAAATAAATTTTACATAAATGCAGGAAGAACCTTTGAACATAGCTGAACCACTACAATTAAGTCTAGATTTCGGAGACACATAGGACATAGGAAATATATTCTTTGGCTTCGAAATTAAACTCGACCACAACCAATTCCCATGGTACTTTCATTACTAGTAACCTAGTGTTAAATTTCATCAAAATACTGACATTATTTTTTGAGTTATGGTGTTTTTAAGATATATGTTTGTTAGTCCTTGAACATTTCAAAGGTTCCAGAACCCGAAATTATGGTACGATTTCGCCCATATGCAGTCCCGTCATACTTTCAATACTAGTTAACCCTTGTACACAATTGGAACGTTCTATCTTAATTTTAAGTTACTAGTTTTATTAATTTCGATGATAAGCTTTAAAACTTGGTAGGTCAGAGAGGGGTACAGAACCACCACTCCAATTGATCCCAAACTAGGGGAACACGCAAGAGATAGTAAAGAACACCCTTGTGGCAAATTGGAAGCTTCTACATTTTTTCAAGTTGTTATCTTTCTTAATTTTAAAGATATGCTTTAAGGTCTTCGGAAATGTGTGGCTGGTCCCCGACCCACTACTCCAATGGGACCCAAATTCACAAGACACTTAGGAAATAGGAAGGGACACCCTGATACCAAATTTGGAGGTTCTATCTTTATTGGTTTCGGAATTATGCTCGTTTGGCCTAAATTCGATCAAAAAGTTCTAGGTTCCGAACCCATTGTCCAATCCCGACCTTACGCAATTCCCAAAGTATTTTCATTACTAGTAACCTACAGCACAAATTTGATGAAGATAGCGTCATTAGTTGTTGAGTTATCGTGATTTTTTATATTTGTTCGTTAGCCCTGAAACCGATTAAAAGGTCCAGAATCCGAACCCATGGGCCGATTTCGCCCATATGCAATCCCCGCCGTACTTTCAGTCCTAGTAACCTACAGTTAAAATTTCATCAAGATAGCTCCATTATTTTTCGAGTTATCGTGCCTACGGACGGACGGACGGACGGACGGACTGACATGGCTATATCGACTCAGGCGGTCACGCTGATCACAAATATATATACTTTTCCATATCTAGCTCGCTTCCTTTAGGTGGTTACAAACACCATACCAAAGTTAATATACCCCTTTACCTATTCTATAGGTGTAGGGTATAAAAATACAGATGTTAAAAAATAAAATAGGGGACATTCAAGACAATTTAGCTTCGGCAAGACATGGTATTTTACACCCAAATATTTTAACTAACAGAGAAATAGAAGAATATAACATTGATTTTTTCAACTTACAATACATTAGATTAGGTGTAGTGAGTTTCCAAAACAATTTATTAATATTAGCAATTAAACTTCCGAAAACTTTTACTGAAATTCAATTAAAATTGATAATTCCAATACCTAATGTAAACAATAAAGAAATAGATTATAATCAAGAAATAATATTTAATTTTAATAATAAGGATTATAAATATGAAAAATTTAAAACAATAAATGAATTGCCATTATCAAAGCACTGTATCTATAGAAATAATTGTAAGTTAATTAAAAATAATGTAACAGAAATATTGTCATTAGATGAACAAACAATTATAATTAAAAATGCATATAAAATAGCCTTAGATCAATCGTGTGATAAAAGAAAAACATTGTTATCGGGAAAATATTAATTCATTTTAATAACTGTACTTTAAAAACTTTAAGTCAAGAATTTTCTAACGAAAAAGAAATAATAAAAGAAAGAGTTTATTATCCTAATATGGAAATAAAAATTTTTTCAAATAAAATTAATTTCGAAAATCTTGTAATAAAATATGAAAACAATTTAAAAATAATAAAAGAAGAAAAATTTAAAAATAAAACTAAAAATATCACAATTAGTATAGCTGCACTATTCATAAATATAATAATGATCATAATCACAATGGTAATAGTAATAAAAAAAAAATGTTTTAAAAATAAAAGAATTCAGGAGAATTCTAATCTTAAGGAGGGAGAAGTTATGTATAAGAATACCTCCAACATTGAAAAGGGATATTTTAATACAAATATCACCGATAATAGCCTTATTGATACAGATATAAGAAATGTAACAGATAATAATTATAATGATATTTTAAAGGCAATTTCGGTCAAAAGCAATAAAATCTAATTTAAGAATATTTTAAAGAACAGATGTTTGTAACAAAATTATATTATGTGAAAGTAAATGATAATCTGTTCTAAGAAAACAATTAGAGATAAGGATATTGTAATTGTCCATCCTTTTTTAGTAATAAGACAAAATTATAAATAGTTTGTATTAAGAAATATATATCATTGTTGTACTAGCAGTCATAACGTTAAGTTGTACTTGTAAAACTTATTTGTAAAATAAATAAAGTGTTTGTTTAAAAAAATAACTTCTTTTTTTTTATCCAAAACATCGAACTAAAAACAAAATTCGTATGCTTTCATGTAAATTTATTTACATAACAACTTATTTCAAAATTTTTTGACAGAAACTGAACGCCGTACATGCTGAATTTAGTTGATCCATAAGTAACAAATTATTTTTCTTAAGAAATATTATTTATCAGAAGTCGGTTTTTAGCACATTTTCAAAAAATTTTGTAAAAATGTGCCCATATAGCTTCACTCTGTCCGTCCGTCTGTCCGTATGTTTACAAAAACTTTTACACCGTTTGAAATAGAGTAAAGAAGTTTTAACCATGGGTAGTTTTTGCAAAAAAAATAATATCGTAGAAGAATTTTTTTTTTGTAGCCCCACCTGTTACGGGGCTACAGCCCCCCAAAGTTGGAAAAAGCCCTATATTTAAATTGTTATAAGAAGAGTTCTGTCAGATATATTTTCAATCTGAAAACGGCAAACGATAGCTGGTTTTATAAACTTTTTAAATATTTAAAAGCAAAATGTTTAGAGTTGCCATACGGTACTAAAATTTAACATTACACAAAACTCAATTTTTGCAAAATGTTTGGCCACACATATCTTCTGAACGGTACAAGCTAGGGTCTTGAAATTTTGGGAGAAGTTAGATACTCAGTAGGAGTCGGTTAACAAAATTTTTTTGTCCAGCCCCATGTTTAGGAGCTATAAGGGCTCGAAAATTGAAATTTTGCTATTTTTAAACACCTGTAACTTGAATACCTGTCCAAATTTTTTTTTAATGATATACAAAATTCAAAGCTCTATAATTATATTTCAACATGTGTCAAAGGTTTTTCTTAATTTTGAAGGGTGACGAAGCTACAGCCCCTGCAAATTCCAAAAAAGCCCTATACTTATTTAAATTGATATAACAAGAGTTCTGTTAAGTTTATTTTCAATCGAAAAACGGTAGAAGAAAGCTGCTTTTATAGGCTTTTCAAAAATATGTCGCTTAAATGTATAGAGTTGCCATACGGTACTAAAATTTACCATTATATAAAACTCAATTTTTGCAAAATTTTTGGTCCCATATATATCCTAAACGGTTTAAGATAGGGTCTTGAAATTTTGAGAGAAGTTAGATCCTCAAATATTAGTAGGAGTCGGATAACAAAATTTTTTTGTCAAGCTAGATTCTGAATGCCAAACATAAGATTTACTAGATTTAAATATTCGTAATAACGAGGAAGATTATAGTTGCCCTTGTCAACTTTTAGATACCCGTGCATACCCACTAACCGTTATTTATTTCCCCTATGCTATTATAAATATTACAAAAAAAATATAAGAAAGTAAAATAGTTTACAAAATATTTAACTTATTAGGTATCCCATAATTTTTGATTAACTTATTATCCCATAAAAAAAAAAAAAATAGCCCACCCTAAAAGTTGGTCCGAGTGATGTCCAACTTTGCCAACTAACTTGTCCTATTACTTTATCTGCCCAGTTTTGATTTTAACCTCGTAGCTTCATTAGATTCACAGTTATCGAATTGATTACTTTGTATGGCAGCTGCCCGAAAACGGGTCCGTAACATTTTGAAACTTCATATAAGTGCTCGATTCATTATATAACTAACAGTGTGTAATTTTTATCCTCGTAGTATTATCAGTTTCCAAGAAATTCATATTGGTGCAAAGAAGTTGTGTGGCAGCTCCCCAAAACCTTGATCTGGTCTTAAGGCAGGTTTTCATGAGAAAATTTTGCCCAGTAATCTTGACTTTAGAGAGAGAGGTATATAGTATACTCTCAATAGGAGAGAAAGAGTAAAATGATTAAATTTATATTAAAATTTTTTTATATCTTTTGACAAAAACAAATTACATAACCTTATTTTTTAATTTTTAAATTTATATTTCGCGAATTTTTCAATTCAAAGTTAAAATTTTATTAATTTAAAATAAATGATAAAATTTTAATCAATTTCAAATAATTTTAAACAAAAATTCGTTCATCAAATCATAATATAAAATGTTTTTTTTCTTTGTTTACATTCTCTTGTTTGTTTACAAAATTCAAATGTCATGTATACATAAAAATATGTAATAGTATGCAAAAAATTTTTGTGTAGAATACACTTTTTTTTTGTATGTAGTAGCAACTTTATAAGAAAAAGACCTAAGAGAACATCTTTTTGCCATGGATTATGGCGCTCTCTCAATACTTGGCTAAGGATTATGGATAACTCTCCAAGGAATATGGATGTTTCTCCCAGTAATTTATCGTTTTTTCTTTGTCGCACAAATAGTATTTTTGTATCTTCTGCCTATGCTCTAACTTTTGCCCAGGAAATTGCCGTAATGAAAATTAGCCTTTAAACAAAAAGAATAGGGAACCTCAAAAATGTCCAAAAAATGTTTTGTGTGATTTTCAAAACTCTTGCTCTAATTTTTCAATTCTATCTCTTATAATTAATTTTTAATTCACCAATATATTAAACTTAAGCAAAATTAACTTCATATAATCATATTCATATAATAATCATCATATTCATAATCTATCAATCTATCAATATCAATAAGCCATTTACTTAAAAAAAATCTTTGTCTTCTTTTTTGCTTATCTTAAATAAACTACGCATCATTTATATCATATGAATTTTTAACTCGAAATCGTTATCTACTTTTTGTAACAAAAACAAAAAACAAAAAAACAAAATTCATATAATTTCAAGATGCAAGCAAAATTTAAAATTTTTGTATGAAAATGTTGGAGTTGAAAAAGTTAGTTGTTCGAGAGCTACCCGAAGTTTTGGTCCGATCTTAACCAAAAAACATAGGGAACCTAGAAATTGATTGAAAAATATTTTGTGAAAATTTCAAAACTGTAGCTCTTTTAGTTTTTGAGTTATCGTGCTGACACACAGACGGACGGACGGACGGACAGACACACATAGCTAGATCGACTCATTTTTCGATTCTGAGCCGATACGTACCCTTGGCACTATATCTAGCTCGTCTAGATCGATGCGTTACAAACGGAGGAGCAAATCTAATATACCCGATGTCATATATGTATGCACGGGTATAAAAATAATATTCGTTATTTAGGAATAATATTAAATAATAGATTAAGATATACTCAGCACATAGACACCCAATTAAATAAAGCTAAAAAAGTGTTTATGTTATTTAAGAAATTGTTCTATAATAAAGCTTTATCAAATAACGTGAAATTAACTTGTTATAAGTCATTAATACGTCCAATATTAACATATGGGTCACCCATTTGGTTTAATATTAGTTCAACCAATATGGAAAAGCTACGCAAATTCGAAAGAAACTGTATAAGAGCGTGTATTAGTAAATGGAGAAATCCAAGACACAATTATCTATACTATTACTCCAATATATATATATATAACACTGCAAACATAGGTAGAATTGATAACTTCATAATTAAGTTAAACAGAAAATATTTCAACTCAAATTCGAAAGTAATAGAAAATTCATTTATTTCACATTTATTAGGGTAATGACATGTATTTTGAAAAGGGTATGGAGACAGGATATTTACCACCGGAAAGTTTTATTTATTTAGATAGTAAGCAATTAATACAAAATTCGGAAGGCGTACCAATATTATATCATACAAATAGGAGAGTAACAGATGGGATTATAAATGAAGATAAATATGATTATGATCAATTAAAATTTGACAGAAAACTACCCATGAACGATTTAAAAATTTTAAAAAATTATACAAAAAAATATATGGTGGAAAAATGTATCAAAATAATAAAAAAACGAGGAAGATTATAGTAGCCCTTGTCAACTTTTAGATACCGGTGCGTGTATTAAATAAATAAGAATTTCATATATTGCAATTGAACTGTTTGACAGAAAATTCAAAATATTTGTTTTTTTATATTTAATTACAAAAAAAATAATAAAAAAAAAAAATGAATTAAAAAAAAAAGATGAATTTAAAAAAAAAATATGCTCTGAACGAGATTCGAACCCACACTTTTTAATTAAAAGGTCGACGTCCTAACCACTAAGCCTTCGACTTTTTGTTCATCTCAATTTTTTTTTTAAATTATTATAGTTGCTATGGTATCAATTGTTTGTTTTGAATAACTGTTTTGAATTTTTTTAAAAATGTATTAAAAAAATATAAATAATTTATAAATGAGAGTTTTAAGATGAATTTAAAAAAAAAAAACAATTTTGCCCCAACCAGGAATCGAACAGAAACGTTTTGACTACCAATCCCATGTCCTAACCACTACACCATAGAACAATTAATAATTTGCCTACAAAACGAGTTTTTATTTATCTTAATTTTTTTTTTTAAATAATTGTAGTTGCTATGGTATCAATTGTTTGTTTTAAATAACAGTTTTGAATTTTTTTATAAAAATATTAAAAAAAATTAATACTTTTTAATATAAATGAGAGTTTTCTGTCAAATTTTCTATAAAATAAAATTTTTCATACATAAAATAAATACATATATTTTATTAAAAAGAAAATAGAAAACAAAAAATTAATTTAAAAAAAAAATTTTTCCTTAGCATGAATTCGAACCGAGACATTTTGGCTACAAGTAAGATGTCCTAACCACTGCACCATGAAGCGACTTATGATTTAACTACATTTTGTTTGTTTCTATATTTGGTTTCTATTTAGTTATTAATTTTGAAAATATTCATATAATTTCGAAAAAATTGTATGGCAGCTACCCGAAGCCTTTGTCCGATTTTAACCAAAAACAATAGGGAACCTACAAATTATCTAAAAATTACTTTATGAAAGTTTCAGAACTCTAGCTCTTATAGTTTTTGAGTTACCGTGCTGACGGACGTACGGACACACATAGCTAGATCGATTCTCTTTTCGATTCTGATTCGATACGTACCCTTGACACTATATCTAGCTCGTATATTTCGATGCCTTACAAACGGAGGAGTAATTTTAATATACCCGATGTTCATATATGTATGCACGGGTATAAATATATAAAACAAATACAAAGTCAGGCATAAAAGTTTTAGTTTTGTTTTTGAAATAATTTTAGGCATAAAGATTAGTATTAGAGTAGGTTAAGTTTAAATTAGGTTAGGTTAGTTTAGCTATAAGATAAAAAAAAATAGAATGTAAATATAAAAATTTGTTTTTGTTAAATTTTACAAATATATCAAAAATAAGAAAAAAATTTTTATAAGAATAAAATAAGAAAATAGATAAGAGAATAAGATATAAAAAGCAAAGATACAAGTTCTAAACAAAATAAAAAATTTATTAGAGAGCTCCAAGTGAAGGGCCATTAATAAAAATAAAAATAATATATAACATCCTACACTTTATTAGGTTACTAACTAAATTGTAAATATAATAATTGAAATAAAGTAAACTTATAAAAATAAAAAAAAAACTAAAAGGGCTAGAGTTTAGAAATTCACATAAAGTTATTTTTAGACAATTTCTAGGTTCCCTATTGTTTTTGGTTAAAATCGAACTACGGTTTCGGGGAGCTGCCATATAACTTTTTTGCACCAATATGCATTTCTTCAAAACTAATTATACTACGAGGAAAAAAATTACACTTACACAAATAGTTTTGTAATGAATCGAGTCCTTATATAAAGTTTCAAAATGTTACGGCCGTATTTTCGGGGGGCTGCCATACAACTTCTTTCCACCAATATGAATTTCTTCAAAACTATTTATACTACAAGGCTGCAAATTATACACGGTTAGTTATACAATAGAACAAACACCTATATAAAGTTTCAAAATGTTACGGCCCCATTTTTGAGGTGCTGCCATACAATTTGCTTGTACCAATATGAATTTCTATAAAACTAATTATACTACGAGGGTGAATATTAAACACTGTTAGTTATATAATTAACCGAGCATTTATATGAAAATTCAAAATGTTACGGCCCCATTTTCGGGCAGCTGTCATACAAAGTTTTCAATTCAATAACTGTGAATCTAATTTAGCTACGAGGTTAAAATTAAAACTGGGCAGGTAAAGTAATTAGGCAAGTTACTAGGCAAAGTTGGACATCACTCGGACAACTTCTAGGATGGGCCAAAGTTTGTTTTTATTCTTTTTAAACAAAAATTATGCGTAAATGAATTGAAATTTTTTTTTTTTAATTTTTGTTTTTATTTTTTTGTTTATTTTTTTTTTTGTGATTTTTTTTTAAGCAAAAATTATGGGATAATGAGTTAAATTATTTTTAACTATTTTACTTTTTCATATTTTTATTGTAATATATTATATAAGAAAAATATATAACGGTTTATTTCATTTTATACATCATAGTGAGTATGCACGGGTATCTAAAAGTTGAAAAGGGCAACTATAATCTTCCTCGTTTTATAAAACTAAATAAAAAATACTAAATTAATCACCAAGCAACATTATTAGACATAATACGTTTAAATAAAATAAATATAAATGAAATAACAACTTAAATTGTTAGCTTAAATTTAATTCTTTGGCAAAACGTGAACGTTTATTATAATTAAAATCGAAAACAAATGCTAAAAATTAAAACCAATAGAACTGATTGAGTAGAATTTATACTGTGTACGTAATGTACCTATATAAATATACAATAGGCAAACATTAAATTATATTTTGTATTTGATCGGTATATCCGAATAATTTTAATCGATTTCGTTTAAGACCGTGTCGGTATAACCTTATTATTGCTATATCTGAAGTTGTAATAAAATAAAGCAAACATAAAAAAATATATATATTATTTTTCTTTCAATTATATATTTTTTATTTGTCTGTCGCTGTAAACATAATATTGTTAAAACCGAGTTCGTTATAAATGAAAAATACTGTATAAACAAAATTTATTGCTCTCATTGCGAACAGAACGTGTTTTATTTTTCACCAGAGCCTTGATTCTAGTTCACTTGTTAAGATAAAGAAAAAAACGAAACAAAAAAAAATTTAAAATGATTTTAATCTCCTTGTTCATTGAACATTTTAAACAAAAAAAAGAAAGATATAAGTCGTCCCCTATAATAGTTTGATTGAGCTGCGAGTCACAACCGAAAATGAATTACATTTATACAGATAGTCGGCGCATACTATTAAATTCATAAGCCACAACTTTGAACAGCGTGACCCTTAAATTTACCCTAAATTTATGACGGGTTTTCACCTGAAAAAACGTAAAGTTCTAAAAAAAAAATTTTATTGTAATGTAAAAACAAAAAAAAACTTACTCTTGGTTGTTGTGTCTTTAAAATTGGTTTAATAGTTTCCCCTGAAAAGGCATGTTCATATTTGTATGGGAAAAAATAAGCCGAACAAATATTTTGATATTTTATAAATTAAAAACTAAAATATTTTTTTAGGAAATGAATAAAAATTTCTTATTTTTTATTTTTGTTAAATCAGATTTTATTGAATTATAAACATAGGTAATATATGATTAAGAAATTTCGTACTATACTTAAATTATGTTCAAAGATAATTGCTGCATTTATGTAATTCTTATATTTAAACTAGCTAATACCGACTCCGTGTTGCTGAGCCTCTCAATGGATATTTTATTTAAATTGATGTTAGTGCAAAAATTTAACACATAAATATACATGGTGTAAATGTAACTCTTCAAATGTATTACCTAAAGCAATTTTTTTAAAACGATTTTTCTAGTATTATTGTAGTAATTTTTTAAACTTTCGATAATTCAAAGAAGTACTAACTACTTTCCAAAATTGGACGTAATTTATTGAGTCAGATGAAGGTTTAAAAAAAATGTTTTGTTGAGTTCTTTTAACCAATTGCGAAACAAAAACTTTAAAAAACAGTTTCCAAAACAGTTTGAACGAGTATCTCTAATTTTTCTATACGTTTTTCTTCTGCTTCTTGACAATTTGGTGCTCCTTGAATTTTTATTGTTATTATTTAATAGTTATGAAAAGTTTCAAGTAAAATTTGATAAATTTGTTGAAAAATTGCTAGAATAATCCCTAAAAAACTCGTTTTAAAAAAATTGCTCTATTACATTTTAATATTAACATATACACCATTCTTGTGCTAACTTTTTTCAATAACATCAACTTAAATTAAAACCCTATTGGGAGGTCAAAACGGTATACTAAATTTGCATTATGTCATTATACTTAGTAAATAGTAGTTAAATTGAACTGCCAGCGTTTGAATAAAATAGAGTCGATGGTTTAGAAAAGGTTTCAAAATCTGCTTTTCAAATTATGTTTTGTTTATATACGAAATTAAATTTTTTTGATTTTTAGATTTATTAGAAGAAAACTTTAATTTTACACTGATCTATTTTTTTAAAAAACAACGACTGCAAAGTAGATAAAAAACAAAGACGTACCAAAAAATGTAGAGAAGGAAAATGTTACGTTATTATACCCGTATGACTATATAGTCCAAGGGTATAATAAATTTGCCATTACGTTTGTGACGCAGAGAAGGAGGGGGGGTAGATATAGACTCAAGTGTATGGATCGGATCAGGATCGAAAAATAAATCGATTTAGCGATGTATGTCCGTCCGTCCGTCCGTCAGTCCGTCCGTCCGTCCGTCCGTCAGTCCGTCCGTCATCACGATAACTCAAAAAGTAAAAGAGCTAGGATTATGAAATTTTCACAAATTCGTTTTTATGCAAAAAACGGAATCGAGTTTTAAATTCAGCCATTTTGATCCACGGGTTCGAGTACCTGCCATACAACTTCTAATTTTATATGAGCATTACTCTATACCTATGGAAGCTGCGTGTCTGAAATTTTGCCAAAAGTAGTTTAGTATAATGGCCAAAGTTACTGCAAAATTTGGTTGGTCTACTGCAGAGGGTTCGAGTAGCTGCCATACAACTCCTTCTTTTATATGAGGATTACACTACACCAAATGAAGCTGGGTGTCTGAAATTTTGCCAAAAATAGTTTAGTGTAATGGCCAAAGTTACTGCAAAATTTGGTTGGTCTACTGCAAAGGGTTCGAGTAGCTGCCATACAACTCCTTCTTTTATATGAGGATTACACTACACCAAATGAAGCTGGGTGTCTGAAATTTTGCCAAAAATAGTTTAGTGTAATGGCCAAAGTTACTGCAAAATTTGGTTGGTCTACTGCAAAGGGTTCGAGTAGCTGCCATACAACTCCTTCTTTTATATGAGCATTACTCTACACCTAATAAAGCTGAATGTTTGAAATTTTGCCAAAAGTAATTAACCGGATGATATAATGTATATGTTACGGTCATACGGGTATCCCAGAGTTGACACAGTCTACTCTACTACACTCTTCCTCGTTTAAATATAAAGGTATTAAATTCGGATTCTTTATTAGCTTTATTTTTATTATTATTAATAATATCTCATTTAGCTTTTGCACTATTTGAGACATTTTGAGAGCAAAAAAACTAGTCTTATTAATTAAGTGAGCTTTTAGAATAAAGGCTAACTTACGTTACCAAAACTTTGAAAATTTCTTTGAATCCTTATACAAAACCCGTAAACAGCTCAAAACCAAATTAACCCTGTAGGTTTTAATAATTAAAATGCTGGTACAAAATTTTCAATAAAATTTTTTTAATCGTTTAAACAAATGAAATTTATAAAAGCTCGTCGTGGAGAACGAGTTAATCGAACTTACCTAAAACTTTTTGTAGTCTCTCTTTTGGACTGCAAAATCAACCTGTAAAATTGACCAACCAAGTTTATACAACTAATTCCGGTTGCTAAGAGGAACATTTTTGTCAAATTTAAAGTTAATCGATTAAACCGTTTTGACTTGACATCAAAACATTAAAAAGATTAAAACGGCTCTGGAGCCGCAAACTGTTGACGTATAAAAATATGACATAGCCTATGTCACCCCCCAGGCTCACAGAATTATTGCTTTGAAATTTTTTGACAATCGGACCAGTGGTGCATCCTGGACAAACAAACAAACTATTTTTCTTCTAAAACAAACAAATTTTTCTTTTATATGTTAGATTAGATTAGACGGAAAAGAAATATGTTATACCTCAACATTTAAATTATCATTTTAATAATGGTTTTTTGTTTTGTTAAGTTTATGTCTGTAAATATTGCATTTGAAAAACATTAATGTTAGAAATCATTGTTAAACATTTTGATTTCTTTTTTTTTTCCTATTTTTTCAAATACTAAAAAATTAACGAAAAGAAATTTGTTATACCTCAACTTTTAAATTAACATTTTAATAATGAATCGTGCTATATATGGAAATGTATATATATTTTTGATCAGCGTGACCTCCTGAGTCGATATAAGCATGTCCGTCCTTCCGACCGTAGGCACGATAGCTCAAAGATTAATGGGCCCATCTTGATGAAATTTTAACTGTTACTAGGACTTAAAGTACGGCGGGGATTGCGTATGGGCGAAATCGACCCATGGCTTCGGATTTTGGACCATTTAATTGTTCTAAGGGCCTACGAACATATAAAAATATAAGGATACCTTAACAACTAATGGCGCTATAATCATGAATTTTTTGGTGTAGGTTACTAGTAATAAGACTATGACTGGGACTGCGTGCGATCGAGCTCGGACCATGTTCTTTACTATTTCCTACATTTTCCCTTAATTTATGATCAATTGAAGTGGTGGTTGAGGTAACTCTCTTAGACCTCTAAAGGTTTATAGGCTTATTATCGAAATTAATAAAAATAGTAACTTAAGATTAATATAGAATGTTTCAATTGTGTACAAGGGTTAACTAGTATTGCAAGTATGACGGAGACTGCATATGGGCAAAATCGTACCATGGTTTCGGTTCCTGGAACCTTTGAAAAGTTCAAAAGCTAACAAACCTTATATCTTAAAAACACCATAACTCAGAAACTAATTACGCTATTTTGATGAAATTAATGTTCTAGGTTACCAGTAATGAAAGCACCATGGGAATTGGTTCTCGTCGAGTTCGGATTCTAGAAGCTTTTGATCAAGTTGAGGTCAAACTAGTATAATTTCGAAACCAAAGAAAATAGTACCTTTTATTTTGGGCACAAGTGTTTCTTCTTATTTGTTTTGTATACGTCAAGTTTTGGAAATTGATAAAGATAAAAAAATCAAATTTGATAGACTATTTCCGTTCTTATTTAACACTTTTATATTTTTAAAAGGCTAAGAGTTTTAAAAACTAACATTAAAAACCATGAAATTATATAAACTGCTATATTTATACTAGCTGTTGGCCCGCCATAGAATGACGTAGTTCATTATATTAAATTGGAATTTATTTTCAAAAATATATAAGTTCTTGGAATTTCGGAATAATGTATAATTTGCACTTTGCCAAATAATGGTGTAAAGAAAAAGAAAAAAGGGAATTATTTGTAATTTATATGCATTTAAGAATATATCCTTCCATCCGGAAACGAATCTGCGTGTCAACATTTCGGAGTCAGACACTCTAAAAATGTATTCTAATAAGAAGAAAAGAAAAACTGTATTTTATTTAGCCGTATTTTGTAATCTATATATATAAAAATGAAAGTTTGTTTATTTGTTTGTTTGTTTGTTTGTTTGTTTGTTTGTATGTTTGTTTGTTTGTAGCGAATAGACTCCGAAACTGCCCAGCCGATTTTCATGAAAATTTGTATATAGGAGTTTTTGGGTACGGAAAGAAATCGTGGCCCAAAAATTTTGCTCTAACGGACCGCCAAGTTGGGGCTGTGGTGCAAGTATTTAAACTTCTTTGTTCTAAAATGAAAACGGTTTGACCGATTGACTTCAAATTTTGTATACGTGTTGCTCTTTGAGAATTGAGTAGACACTATTAACAGTTTTGGAATTTGTTAACCCATGTCGGGCCGACGGGTGGTCAAAAAAAATTTTGGTTCCAAATTTTGTCCGATTTTACGAAATTCTGCTTTGGCTTAAAAGAAAGCCCCAAAAAAATTTTTGTTGAGTTCCATTAACCCATTGCGGCCCAACAGCTTTTTATAGATTTTTTCAATACTTTTCTCTAAATTCGAAACGGTTTGACCGATTGACTTCAAATTTTGTATACGTGATGCTCTTTGAGAATTGAGTAGACACTATTAATTGTTTTGGAATTTGTTAACCCATGTCGGGCCGACGGGTGGTCAAAAAAAATTTTGGGTCCAAATTTTGTCCGATTTTACGAAATTCTGCTTTGGCTTAAAAGAAAGCCCCAAAAAAATTTTTGTTGAGTTCCATTAACCGGCCCAACAGCTTTTTATAGGTTTTTTCAATACTTTTCTCTAAATTCGAAACGGTTTGACCGATTGACTTCAAATTTTGTATACGTGATGCTCTTTGAGAATTGAGTAGACACTATTAATTGTTTTGGAATTTGTTAACCCATGTCGGGCCGACGGGTGGTTAAAAAAAATTTTGGGCCCAAATTTTGCCCGATTTTACGAAATTCTGCTTTGGGTTAAAAGAAAGCCCCAAAAAAAATTTTGTTGAGTTCCATTAACCCATTGCGGCCCAACAGCTTTTTATAGGTTTTTTCAATACTTTACTCTAAATTCGAAACGGTTTAACCAATTGACTTCAAATTTTGTATACGTGATGCTCCTTGAGAATTGAGTTGACAATATAAACAGTTTTGGAATTTGTTAACCCATGTTGAGCCGACGGGTGGTAAAAAAAAATTTTGGGTCCAAATTTTGTCCGATTTTACGAAATTCTGCTTTGGCCTTAAAGAAAGCCCCAAAAAAAATTTTATTGTATTGCATTAACCCATTGGGGCTTAACAGCTTTTTATAGGTTTTTTCAATACTTAACTCTAAATTAAAAACGGTTTGACCGATTTTCTTCAAATTTTGTATACGTGCTCCCCTATGAGAATTGAGTTGACACTATTAACAGATTTGGAATTTGTTAACCCATGTCGGCCCGACGGTTGGTCAAAATAATTTTGGAAACTAATATTGTCAAAATTTGCGAAGTAATGCTTTGGCTGAAAAGAAAGCCCCAAAAAAATTTTGTTGAGTGATTTGGAAGCAAATTACGTCCAATTTTGCGCAATACTGCTTTGCCCAAAGAGAAATTGTAGTTCCGTTAACCCAGTGGGGCACAGTGGCTTTTAATAGATTTTTGCGTTACTTAACTCTAAATTAGAAAGGATTTGACTGGTTGACCTCAAATTTTATATGTGTGAAGCAACTTGAAAATGGAGTTGAGACTGTTAACAGTCGGTCCTACGATTGGTCAAAAAAATTTTTTTGGAAGTAAATTACGTCAAATTTTGGAAAGTAGATTGTACTGCTTTGAATTACAGAAGTTTCAAAAAATCCTAGGATAATCCTAGAAAAATCGTTTTAAAAAGATTGCTTTCATACATTTTAAAATTTACATGTGTAAACCGTGTGTAATTTTTGTGTTAACTTTTTGCAGTAACATCATCTTCAATTAAACCTCCATTGAGAGGCGCAGCAACGTGCACCGGGTACTAGCTAGTATATATATATTAAGAAAAGAAAAGTCCAACCATTTTTATTTTTTTTTTTGCTATTTTGAATTTTTGTTTTTTTTTTTTTTTAAAGAAGTGTAAACCTAAACAAGTGGAACACAAAAGCGTGTATGATTATCGGAATAAAATAGAATTGGCGTGTGGAATTAGTTTTTTTTCCTAAATTTTTTTTTTTTTTTTTTTAAATTACTTGACAAGAATGACAAATAATTGCCCATTAAACAGTATGGTGCCGTTTTTTTTTGTTGTATGTGTAATACTTACAAATATAAGTACATGTGTACATTATATATCTATATGTTATGTACTATTGGAAAAGCATATTCTTAGGGATATTTTATCCTTGTAGTAAATGTTATATTTTATATTTTATCCTTGTAGTAAATGTTAATACTTTGGTACAGTGTGGGACAAAATGAATTAAAATTTTTTAAGTGATTAGGTTTATCTGGAAGATACTGTGAGTCTAATTACTTACTTTTGAGTTATAAACTTTTAGCAATTTAACTAGACTTTATTAGACCGATAGCGTAGTGGTTAGAGAGTCGACTTTTCAATCAAAAAGTCTGGGATTCAAATCTTGGTCAAATCATATGTAATAAAATAGTATATTTTATAAATGAAATCCTAATAGTATAAATCATAGTTTAAATATCTAACTATGGCGTAGTGGAAAAAATACCGCCCTTCCTTTAATGTTGAAAGTCTCAGATTAAACCCCCGTCAGATCACAGAATCATATCTAATTATATCGTAATTGTTAATATCGTAATATAAGATAAGATTAAATATAAATATATGTATAAATAACTCTTGTGTAATATAATATATACATAATCTTATACAATAGCTGCAACTAAAGAAACTGAAGCCTAGTCTAAATAGACGAGGTGAATTTCAAGGAGTGGAAAAGGAGTAAAATGAAAAAGTTTAAAATAAATATAAAAAGGTAAATTAGACTCACCATTTTATAAAAATATATAAATAAATAATAAAAAAAATTAAATTGTATATGTCTAAGAACTCCTTTTATTGTGGGATTATTTTGTTACTTGCAACAATTAAAGAATAGGGTCATACTTATGATTTATTATATTTAACAAAGAAATACTAGGTCTCGAACCATGTTTAATAGGGATCTGGTCTTGCAATATTTTGGGATTGACCTATAGGTGAGAAACTCAATACGAAAGTAATGGAAATCTTGATATGAAGGTGATAAAACATACCTATGAAACCTAACGTTTTAGTATTTATCAATTTCATTTGTAATTTTTCTAAAAAGTAGCAAAGGGAAGCCTGTGTTTACCACGGTCCAAAATATAAAATTAGAATTTCTCAAAAAAAGTAAATAACAATAATTTTGTGCTTGATAAACATAGACCTCCTATTTCCCTCTCAAAATATAACATTTCTATTTTAAAACTTCTAAAATATACTGAAAAAAAAACAATCGAAAAATTTGTAGACAATCCAGGGACATTAATTGATTATTCTTAAACTGTTCCCTTGTTCTTAGAACTATCTACGCTTATAAAGGGTATAGAATTTTGGTAAACCCTTTAAATATAGCTTTAACTACTCTAAAAACCGATTTAGACCAGAAAATAATCAATTATTTTAAGTTTCAGTAACAACTATTTATTTTAATCTATTTTCAAATTCGTCAGAAGAGAACAAGTTTAACATTTACCACATTAAAAAATTACAAATTTTTGTATTAAAAAAATTAAAATATCTAAAATTAGCGTTTTTTTCCAAAGAAATCCATTGAAAATATAGATTTTAAGCCTATTTTAAAGATTATTTTATTGTACGTAATTTCATAGTAAACAACATTTTTTTACGTGAAGGCGGAGCTTAATTAAAATTTGTCAAAAAATTCTTAAGCATTTTTTAAATTTTGTTCTTTCATGTTCAAAACGTGGTGCGGTGCGGTTCAATGGATGAAAAACTAATTAGTAATTTTAGTGATTTTTTTGGTGTTTTTTTTTTTTAAATTAATTAATATTTGGTTTTAAATTTTCTTTTAATTATTAATTAATATTTTTTTTTTTTAATTACCTACTGATTAATATTGCAAATGTATCAAAAGTATTAATTTTAAATTTGAATATGAAGTCAGAACATGATCAATATTTAAAAATTTTCTAATTGACTTTTTAGTGAAACACTTTCCCAGTCACTCAGAACACTCTATTGTATTTACAATTTCTTAAACGCGAATGTAAGGTTTGATTTTAAATTTTTTTTTTTAAATTCTAAGTGTAATGAAAAATACGGGAAAAAAGTTTAATTTGCAAGGAAACTCAAGCAACGTAATTCGAATTGATTTCAGTCCTCAGAAGTATCTGGAACATATATTCTACCCATTCTTTAAAAAACAAATATTTTTAAAAGGTAAGTAGTTATTTTATTTTTATTAGAAAATTAGTGGGTAATAATAAGGTCAAATAAATGCATGCCAATCATACATAAGATTAAAGGAATTAAGTCATTTAAATTCCAAATAAAAGAAATGGCTGGAGAGATAAAGTGATGCTGAAATTTTAATAAACTTTTTTTTTTAAAAAATTAAATAAAATATGTTTCCCTGTGAATTATAATAATATTCTTTCGATTTTAAGTATACAGCCTAATCGTGTAACATTAGTTAGAAAGAAAGAGATATAAAATAATATTTTTATTAGAAATTAATCAAAAGGCATAATGCATTTAATTTGGATTTTTCTATTTATTTTGAATCCTTAAAAAAATGTTTAAAATTTTCTTTGTTCATGTGTTACTCATATGCGATGTAAAATGTTTTCTTATTTGAGGAATTCTAAAATGGAAATTGTGCACACTTAGCGCTAATTTTATGAGAACAATAAAATTTTTTACTTATGTATTAACTATGAAAATGTTTAAATATGTCATAATATCCTAGATATTTAATATTTTACATATATAATAAACTCTATAAAAATTCCTAGTTTTTAACCCACTATCGTGGAATCCACTGTTCTATAGTCACATGTGAATTTGTTCTAGGAGGGAAGGACTAACTAAGTTAAAATTTATGTAATTAATAGATTTAAAGTGAATGTACTGACATTGAGTTTGATCTCCTAATCCTTCCACCAAGTTTTAGCCAGTTCCAACTTAATAAAATAATTAATTCTTTTTTTTTATTTCAAATAATATTAATTTATAATTGTAAGGCGCACCATTTTTGTCAGGTACTGTACCAAAACTCTGTACTTGTGGTTGAAATATGTTTCTTTGTGTGTTTTGTGCAAAAATGTTTTTGCAAAAAAACAAACCAACTTTTATTTTTATTTATACATATACACACATTCCAATTGGATAATCAAATTAGATGACAATGTTCCTAAGTTTTTCAAACTTATAAAAGGAATTTCTTTTTTTTGTTTTTGTTTTTTTTTTCAATTTTTTTTATAAATTAACCAGAAGACCTGAGGCAGGATTTTAAATGGGAAAAAAATTATATTATAGTGGGGTTTAAATTTCCGAGAGAAAAACTCAAAACTCTTCGTTTAATAAATTTATTATTTTGACCAAAAAAGCAAACAAATATTTTGTTTTTTTTCTCTTTTTTTCATATTGTGAATTGTTTTTTTCATATTGTGAATTTCTTTTATAAAAACAGAATGGTTCGTTATTTTAATTTGTATTTTATTCTGCATTAAAAGAATTTAAACAAGAAAAAGGACAACAAGAAAACCTGCAAAAGAAACTGAAAATAAAAATAAAAAGGATATTCAAGGATAACAATAATGTCAATGAACCTTGAATTATTTTTTTTTTCATTTTAAATGTTTTATACATTTTTTTTTTGCTGTTGTTGTGTTTTTTTTTATATTAAGAGTCGCAGTTGGATTCCAAAGTTGTATTAAAATATTAAAATTGTGAATTGTATATTATAAAAAAAAGAAAGAAAGAGATATATATATACATATATATACGTATAAGTAAAATGAAATAAAGTGAGAGAAGGTTAAAAGTCTCACAGTTAGTTAACAATGTTGATAGCAACGACTTCAAAATGACTCCAAAAAAAAACAACTAAACAATAAAAACAAAGAATAATTTCACATATTGTGAATTGTTTTGTTAAAAAAAAAAACAACATTTTCCTTCTTTTTTTAATGCCAATAACAGATGGAGTTAGTTACTAAAAAAATGATTTCATTTTTTGTTTTGGATTTATTTCTTTTAATGCTATTACACGAGTTAAAAAATCCAAAAGAAAGCAGGGGTTACTTTCTCTTTGTTCGTAAAAAAAAAACTTTTAACTTGTAAAATTGTAGAAAAGTTAAAATTGTTGCGCTTTTTTTTTAACAGTTTATTGTAACTCCTTCTAACTGCTCACATTTTACACCATTCCTTTTGTGTAGTTTATAAAAAATCTGAAAGAAGTTTTTCTACTTTTTTTTTTTTTTTTTTGTTTTTTATTTCTTGTAAAATTTTAAAAGTTTGGGGTTTTTTTTTATTTTGGAAGCGGAAAAGATTTAAAAGCTAAATTGTATTAAAATATTACAAAAATAAAAAAAAAATATAAAAACAAAATTTCACTTTAGAAAAATTTTCCGCTCAATTTTATTTGAAAGTAGTTTAAAGTAAATGTTAAATGTATTTTTGTATTTTAGAAATTAATTTAGGGTAAAATTTTGTCATCAAATGATGCCAATTTTGAACAGAATAGAAAAACAACAATTTAGAACATCATTTTAAGATTGTGAATTTTGTATTTTGATTTTTTTTTTTTTTAAAAAGCGAAAATGTAATTTAGCGGAAAAATGATAAATTTTTGTCGTAATTTAAAAAACCATCAAAAAAAAATTCAAAAGGGTGGAAATAGAAATATGGCTGATTATGTACAATGTGTACTTCTTAATGATTTTCTTAAATAAATGTATAATATGGTGCGAAATGTGACACACAGGAAATGTTCAAAAAAAAAAATGTTCAATTGATTTTAACAATAATTTTTGACATTTTGTGGTTGTTTTAAATTTTTTGTTTTGTTTTTTGTTTTTTTTTTCTTTTTTTTTTGTATTTTAATTTTTTTGTCATTTGAAATTATGTAATTTAGTTTCTATGATTATATGCTATATAGTATATATGTAAATGTATATAATTTCTAAAATTTAAATGGCATTTAGCGAATAGTTCAGAAAGGGGATGTTATCATTTAGGGTGCTGCAAAAAGCGATTCTTTACTTTAATTTATTTAAAAACTTTAATATCCAAAGAAGTAAACTAATCTTTAACTTTTAAAAAAAATTTAAATTATTACAATAATTTTATAAGATTTTAAATTAAAAAGCCTTATTTGAAAAATATTTAAAAGAAAGTTAATATGATAAAAGAATTTAATTCCAAATTTAGTTAGAAACTATTTTTTGTTTTTTTTTTTAACTTAATTCCTTAGTTCCTCAGCTAAATTGAAGTAGCTGCTTCAGCAGGAGGGTTCAACTTTGATATTCTGTATTAAAAAACATTTTCGATAGTTAAATTTAATATTATATCAAATAATGCATAAATTTTTAAAATGTAAATGTCATTTGACAAAGGGTGGATATAGTGATTTTTTACTTAAATTTATTTAAAAAGTTTAGTATGAAAAGTAGAAGACTAATCTTTAACTTATTAAAGAATTTAATTTATTGCAATAATTTTATTTTTAATTAAAAAACTAATTTAAATATTATTAAAGACACTAGTTAAGTAGTTAAGAAAATTAAGTTATTCCATTTTTAAAATAAGTTCGAAGTATATTCTAATTTTAACAACTAACTGCTATTAGCTCAAGATTACGACTTTGTTATTCTTTATTACAAAACACTTTTTAAGTTTAACTTTAAATAAAATCAGTTAATAAAATTAAGAATATTAAGACTAGATAAGAAACTTCTACATTTCAAGCTTTCGTAAATGGCTTAAACCTTGCCCCGATTGCACCAACCAAACTAAACAAACAATCAAATAATCATTTTTTGACAAAAACTTTGTTACACCAGAATCATATTCTAGTGTAAAAAAAAACCCACTTAAAAATTATAATTTGGTTAGTGATGGTTAGTGCAATTGGGCTCTTATATTGAAACTTTTAACCAGCTTAAAACTTTTGGAGATCAGATGTTACTCTTTGTGATATTGAGTTATAAAGTATGCTATATATATTACTTGTATATTTGAACTTAATTAGGCATATATAATACATTAAAATGTAAATGATTGTTATTTGGCAAAGGGTGGAGAAAAGGTAAATATTCATTTAGAAAAGAGGATGGAATTTGAAAGAAGGGTAAATTATTAACAAAATTAAGTTAATACTAATTTTAAATAAGAAATCTATTTTGAATTTAATCATTAAATAAATAAAATAAATTTAGGTAGTATTTGTATCATTATTCATTAGTATTCTATATTACAAATCACTTTCAATAGTTAAATTTAATTTAAAATCAAGTCAATTAATTCAAAATCAAAAATTTTAAATCTATATTAAAAACTTCTAGATTCTAAGCTTACAGGTATTATATTACAGGTAACTGATTTATATAGCTCTTACAATCTTAAAACTCTTAGAACTCTAGAGCAGTTGAGTAAATATTATAAAATATTATAATTTAAATATTTTTGATAATAACTTTAAATTTTTAAAATTAATTATCAAAATATCAAAAATTTTATATAGTAATTAAAATTGAAACTTCATTATATATCCCTTTTTATTTAAAAAAGTGTAATAAAATTGTACATAAGTACAATCTTCAATAATTATCAAAGGATTAACTAAAAAAAAATTAAATTAATTTGTTAGATTAATTTTGACTATCAATCTTTAACACCCTTTTTTCAAACAATAATTGTTTAACGAAACGCAAATAAATACTCAAAAAAAATTGTAAGTAATTACAATGTCATTAAAATATCTACTCGATTACATTTTTGGGCAAATGGAATTATTACCCAACATTAAAAATAGAAATTAAGTAATCATTTTTATGATTATTAGAAAATCTAATGAATTTTCATTTTAATTTTCAACAAAATTAACATTTTGGATTCTAATGAATTCGAACATTTTACAAATCATATGTGATTTTATTTTTTTATTTACTATATATGTATATATATATATTTATACAAAAAATAAGGGTAGTTTTTATTTTATTTAATACACATGCATACGCACACTCCCACTACACATTGTTTTAATTTTATGAGATTAATTCATCAAAATGCACTGAAAGTGGTTATTTATAATGAAATAGAATTGGAACTGTGTTTTACTGATATGATTTCTGAAGCTTATTTTAAAAGTCAAAAGTCAATTACCAAATTATCATAAAACAATTTCATTATAATTTAAGAAAAATGGGGAAAGTGAATGAAAAAACTCGTATTTTGAAAAAGTTTAAAATGAATTTTTGAAGGGTAACAAATTTACACCTCAAATATTTTTTTTAAGGTTTTATTTTAAATTATATTTTCAACCCTCTTCTTGTTTTTCATTTAAATATCATTCGTTTCATTCACTATCATTATATTTTTTTTTCTTATGTAATTTATTTAATTTATGTTTTTTTTCGGTTTTTTTTTTTATATTAAATTTTTGGTGTTTTTTTCTTATTTGTATAACTTAAACAAATTTGTTTTGAGGCTGAAAATAAACAAATGTGGGGGACTTTTTACATTCTTATTATATCAATAGTAGAATAAAAAATTAAACCAGAAAAAAAAACATGAAAAAACTTTATATTTTAATGAAATGTTAAAAAGTTACAATGCTTTTGTGTGTCCAAAACTCATCCCAAACTTGATTTGATTATCAATTCATCATTGAATTTGGATAAATTAAAGAAAATTTTGTATTTGATTTCGGTTGTCGTTACCAAAATTGCGGTATTTTGATTGTGCACTCTATTCTCATACTGAAAGCTGGAGACAAGAGTCGGAAGAGTAGATGGTCAGGATTGGTAAATAAAGGATACAAATGACATTAGATTCATATTAAAAAAAATATATCTTCTATCTATCTGTATCTATATATATATAAGCGAATGTTTGTATGTTTGTATGTAGCTATCTATAAGCTATTTGCATATAAAAGTTTTAGGGTACATGGGCTTTAAGTGTTTTTGAGCTAACTATTTTGCCCTAACGAATATTTAAAATTGTTTATTTTAAAATAAAAATGACTGACTGATTGACTTAAAATTTTGAATATGTTTTGCTCTTTGACAATGGATTTGACTCTATTAACAAATTTGGAATTAATTAACGCATATCCGACGATTCAATGATTTACCAAATAAATTTTTGGAAGCGAATTACATGCAGTTTTAAAAAGTACGGCTTTTACTCAAAAAAAGTCTTAAGTAAAATTGGGTTTAATTAACTTATTATCATTTACTATGGGTAATTGTCTTACATTACACCATGCGTAATTTTTATGTTAATATTTTTTAATAACATCAACTGCAATTAAAAATTTCAATGAGAGGCTTAGCAACGCTCACTGGGTATCAGTTAGTATAAAATTAGAAAAATGATCCTAAAAGTATGCAATGTTTTCAGAATTCTTTTATTTGAATGTATAACAAATTTTTTTTATAATTACCTTGAATTTAAGAGTTAATTAGATTATACTTAATACATATGAAGTTCTAATTTATATTTCCCCGTTTTATAACCCTCCGAACAATGTTAATTGTATCTTCTTGAAGTTAAATACTTCATATACATATGAAAATTCATTTAATTGAAGAGTTTAAAAAACCGGTTGGACAAACAGACAAATTAAAAACTAAAAAATAAAAACACTGGGCGAAATTTCTCAAAAATTATAATGAAAATGAGTTTTGTCTTTTTACTCTACACAATACACACTATTTATAAGGGGTGAATAAATAATTGTCTAATACAAAAAAAAAAAAAAAATATAAGGGGTGAATAAAATTATCATTGTGTGCCTTGCACACCACATTAATAAAAAAAATTTATTTTTATATATTTTTTTCATTTTTCATTTTCAATTTAAATATGTGTTAGTTATATTGATAATTGTGTTGGTATATGTATATATATATATATAAATATATAATATATATATATATAGTGGATGGCAATGGTAATGTAGTCGAATTTAGTGTCTTGTACGATGGTAACAAATTAAAGTAAAAGAAAAACTTTTATTCTGTAAAATTATAACAAAGGAACAAGACAAAGTTCGTAACGACAAAGAAAATTACTACAAAAAGAAAGGAAATTTTTCCTTTTGTAAATTAGAATGAAATGGAAAATTTTACAAGTTTTGCATTCTTTTCATTATATTTTGTTTTTTCCTCGATAAATTGTTAAAATATTCGATTTTATTTATTAGTTTGTTTATTTTGTTTGTTTGGTCGGTTATATATGGTTTGAGGTTAATGGATCCCCGTTATTGGTTTGTTGGGTCCGTTGTTGTTTAGTAGCAGCAGAAAAAAAATTTATATATATATATATATAATTTAAATATTTCCTTTATATTCAATTCATATATATAAAAATAAAAAGAAAAATTCTTTGTGGCTGTTACTAATTGGTTTTCAATTGCCTAAAGTACTTTTTTTTTCAAAGAAAGGACATATA
Source organism: Dolichopus griseipennis (assembly GCA_963082915.1). Classification (NCBI taxonomy): domain Eukaryota; kingdom Metazoa; phylum Arthropoda; class Insecta; order Diptera; family Dolichopodidae; genus Dolichopus; species Dolichopus griseipennis. The sequence goes on from CAUJBZ010000160.1 coordinate 27,456, forward strand.
ATAAAAATAATAATAATAATAAAAATAGGGAATATATAATTTGTTTTAATGTTTCATTATATTATACTAGCTAAAACCCGGTGCGCGTTGCTGCGCCTCTCAATGGAGGTTTAATTGAAGTTGATGTTACTGCAAAAAGTTAACACAAAAATTACACACGGTTTACACATGTAAATTTTAAAATGTATGAAAGAAATCTTTTTAAAACGATTTTTCTAGGATTATTCTAGTAATTTTTGAAACTTTCGGTAATTCAAAGCAGTCAAACTACTTTCCAAAATTTGGCGTATTTTATTTAAAAAAAAATTTTTTTGATCAATCGTAGGATCGACTGTTAACAGACTCAACTCCATTTTCAAGTTGCTTCACACATATAAAATTTGAGGTCAACCGGTCAAAACGTTTCTTATTTAAAATTAAGTAACGCAAAAATCTATAAAAAGCCTCTGTGCCCCAATGGGTTAACGGAACTACACTTTCTCTTTGGGCAAAGTAGTATTGCGCAATATTTGACGTAATTTGCTTCCATATCTTTGTTTTCTCAATCGTCGAACCGGCATGGGTTAACCAATTGCAAGTCTGTAAAAAGAGTTAATTTCATTATCAAAACGAAACACATATACAAAATTTGAAGAAAATCGGTTAAACCGTTTCTAATTTAGAGTAAAGTAACCAAAAACTTTATAAAAAGCTGTTGGGCCGCAATGGGTTAATGGAACTCAACAAAATTTTTTTTGAAGCTTTCTTTTAGCTAAAGCAGAATTTCGTAAAATCCGACAAAATTTGAACCCAAAATTTTTTTTGACCACCCGTCGGCCCGACATGGGTTAACAAATTCCAAAACTGTTAATAGGGTCAACTCAATTCTCATGGAGCATCACGTATACAAAATTTGAAGTCAATTGGTCAAACCGTTTCTAATTTAGAGTAAAGTATTGAAAAAACCTATAAAAGTTGTTGGGCCGCAATGGATTAATGGAATTTAACAGAATTTTTTTTTTGGCTTTCTTTTAAGCCAAAGCAGAATTTCGTAAAATAGGACAAAATTTGAACCCAAAAATTTTTTTGACCACCCGTCGGTCCGACATGGGTTAACAAATTCCAAAACTGTTAATAGTGTCTACCCAGTTCTCAAACAGAATCACGTATATAAAATTTGAAGTCAATTGGTCAAACCGTTTCGAATTTAGAGTAAAGTACTGAAAAAACCTATAAAAAGCTGTTGGGCCGCAATGGGTTAATGGAACTCAACAAAAATTTTTTTGGGACTTTCTTTTAAGCCAAAGCAGAATTTCGTAAAATCGGACAAAATTTGGACCCAAAATTTTTTTTGACCACCCGTCGGCCCGACATGGGTTAACAAATTTCAAAACTGTTAATAGTGTCAACTAAATTCTCAAGGAGCATCATGTATACAAAATTTGAAGTCAATTGGTCAAACCGTTTCGAATTTAGAGTAAGTTATTGAAAAAACCTATAAAAAGCTGTTGGGCCGCAATGGGTTAATGAAACTCAACAAAATTTTTTTTTGGGCTTTCTTTTAAGCCAAAGCAGAATTTCGTAAAATCCGACAAAATTTGGACCCAAAATTTTTTTTGACCACCCGTCGGCCCAACATGGGTTAACAAATTCCAAAACCGTTAATAGTGTCAACTCAATTCTCAAAGAGCATCACGTATACAAAATTTGAAGTCAATCGGTCAAACCGTTTTCATTTTAGAACAAAGAAGTTTAAATACTTGCACCACAGCCCCAACTTGACGGCCCGTTAGAGCAAAATTTTTGGGCCACGATTTCTTTCCGTACCCAAAAATCCCTATATACAAATTTTCATGAAAATCGGCTGGGCAGTTTAGGAGTCTATTCGCTACAAACAAACAAACATACAAACAAACAAACAAACAAACAAACAAATAAACAAACTTTCGCTTTTATATATATAGATTTTATGTTTATATTTTTGTGAGTTTTTCTTTTTTTTTAGTAGTCTGATTTTTCAATTAAATAAAGGACATGGGTGTGATGAAGGTATAATGAATAAAAAATGAAGTTAAAGTAAAAAAAAAAAACTTTTAATAATTTGTAGAATACAATAAAAAAAATTATATTCAATAACAGTAATAAGAATAATAATAATAATATCACTGCAGTTAACGTTTAATTGCGTGTACATTTTGCATGAAATTTTGTATATTTTTTTGATTTTGTACTTGTTTTAATTTACAGGTTTAATAAATTCTTTAAATTCACATAATATATATTTTATGTAAATTTGTTTTTGTATAGAAATTGTAATAATTATTTTGTTTTAAATAAAAGAAAAATCAATAAAAAGTACAGTAGATGGTCGATGAAAAGGTTATTATTACATAGGATTTTTATAATACTTAAAAAATCATTAAGATAGGTAAAATTTAGGGATATCTAAGATAAGGAACTAAATAAGGATTTCCAATGATCTTGGAACTACATAAGAATTTCAAATAATCTTGGAACTACATACAGATTTCCAATAGATATCCAAGACATTGATTTGAATCGTTTTCAGAACTCTGATCTATTACTGCAAATATTTTCTTATTCTCTCTTCATTCAATCTATTGTAGAATTATGTACTTTAAAAATTGATATCCTTAATGTTAATCCTCAATTATCCTTAATCTAGTACTTTTCTTCAAAACTTGATTTTTAAAACTAGAACATTGGTATTTAACTTCTAATGCTTATAGATCAATCACAAGTTAAGTACTGCGTTATAACTTAGAGTAGATAACGAACAGGGACGGAGGGAGTTCTCACATTTCGGCTGATGCGTTCCAAACTTGTTTAAGCTACAGCGAGAAAATTCAAAATCTTATAGTCAACCCTGTCGAACAAGTAAGGTTACTACACTAAGATCTCGTTTAAATATTGAAGCGATTTTTCTACTTTATAGATATCTTAAGGCACTTGATCTAATAAACCAGTTTTATGGATATATACTAGCACTTGCTTAATTGAACTAAATTTAATAATGCCTTCTTTTATACAATTCTAACGTAATTGATTTCGTAACACCAGAGGAACTGCAAATGTTCACTTCTACACTCAGGAAACTACAAAGTAGCTTAAAACAGACTATAAAAACTCATTTGTGGTGGAGGACTGCTGAGTTTTGAATGTGTATCTAATGTGAATCTCTCTATCAGTAGCATTCCATACTTCAATTTACAAAACGTCTCTTAATAGGTTCCTTTTCAATTTTACAGCTTATTCCTCTATAACAGCCTATTTTTCAAAATAATTAAACCTAGTTATGTATACAGGAATCCGTCCCTGCTTTAGTAGCGTGTTAAAAAAAATGAAACAAATGTGATTTTGCAGATTTTTAATGTGAAACCTACTCTAGTCTTTTTATAAATTTTTTTTTGGAAATTTTGAAATTTTCTTCTAAATCAAATACCATTGGTTTTCTATAATATTAAATGTTTCTAAAAAACACAATTATGAGTATCTGTTAACTGTATCTGTTAACAGAATGCGTAAGATATTTAAAGTTAAACTTAATTAATACAACTTGTAAACCATTTATAATTATATAAAAAATTACTCTATATATTTAATTGTCTCATAAATATTTTAATTACAAACCATTTTTTTTTTATAAAATCATAAAAACAAAAAATATTTTCAATTTACTTAATATTTAATTACTTTAAACGATTATTTTTTATTACATAAGTAATAACTATTTAAAAGTTTATTGAACTTTTGTTATGTAAATTACTAAATTATTTTTTTTAAAAAGTTTCTCTGTGTCTGCCCCAAAAGAAATTATTTTTTATTTTTATTTCTTTATTGATTTAAAATTTATTTCAATTTATACAATATTTTTGAAATAAATTAATTAATATATAAAAATAACGTATAATTACATTTTATATAGATATTAAATACATATATATATTTGTTTTAAATATTGATAGTATACTGTATCAATATTAAGGATTTCTATATACAGATTGTATTAAATTGTCGCATTTTAGAAATTTTAGGAAAATTGTATACTAATTTGTCTTACATAAAATTAGAAATAATATTGTAATATTTTATAATTTTATAAAATTAAATATTTATATATACTACATTATTATACAATATTGTACATTGTGTTAAACATAAATATTTATGAATATGCATAATTGTTTTATTTCTCTTATTTAAACGTACGTATAATATATTTGAAATTTTCTTTTAAAAGTTGTTTTTTTTTTTTAATTTATGTGAAAAATAATTTTTCTTTTGAAAAATATCATGCAGTAAAAATTAAAATATTGATTAAATTATAATTAATTTTTATTTTATTCAATTTATTTCTTTATAGTTAAAAACAATTTTATTTAAATGGTTCATTTACTGTATATATATGTACATTATATACTATGTACATTATATACTATGTACATTATATAATTATTTTATTAAACTTTTTAAGTGTTTCAATAAACTTTTTTTATAATAATTTATAAGTGTATAAAAATGCATTTTAATTTAAATATATATATTTTTTTTTATATGCGTGCTTCCTAATTAAATAAAAGCCTTAGTTGGTCATTTTGAACCTTTTGGGTTCGGTTTTTAAAGCTGTAGTTTGTTGCAATTTTGAAGGGCTGAAGGGAAACTAATGAATTGAATTTGGAATACTCCCATTATATGTAATTTTGTACAACTTATAACTTTAGATTTAATATTATAATTAAGTTTATAGATTGGGTCTGGCCCGTAATTCTGCTTTACCAAATCCGGTATCCCAAAATCCCGCTTTTTCAAAAGACCACTTTTTCAAAAGCTGTTTTTTTTTTAAATCTATAAATATTCTGGAAAATAGAAAGCCTTCAACTCTAAAATCCCTGCTTAACAAAATCCCACATATACATAGATATATAAATATTCTGGAAAAAGTGTATAACCCTGTTTCCAAATCCAACTCTAAAATTCCTCCTAATTCAGAAGTTCACATTAACATATATATATCTATTCTGGAAAAGGAAAAATACTCCGATTTTGTAACCAACTCTTAAATTTTTCCTGATTCAGAATCTCAAATATCTATCTTGATAATATAAATACTCTGGAAAAAGGTAATACCTTGTTTTTGTATTCAACTCTGAAATCTTACAAAACTTTTTTTTATTTATGATAAGTCTACAACAAAGCATTTATTATAACAAGGACTGCTAATAACAAGGACTGCCCAAACTTCCGATAAACAAATTAATAGAACCCTGATTTTGTAATCAACTCTAAACTTCCTTCCTAACTCAGAATCCTTGTTATATATATATATTAATATTTTGGAAAAGGCGTAAAACCCAAACTTTGTGCGTACAGACGAATTGATGGATGGTTGACACATTATGTACTAAAAAATAAAAGAAAAATTAAGAAAAGCGGGATTTCAATAAGGAAAGCGGGATTTTGGGAAAGCGGTATTTGGTAAAGCAGGATTACGGGCCGCTCCCTTATGGATTAAATGTTCCATTATTGTAAAATATATCATTTAAATTCATTTTTGGCAAGTTTTATTTAAAGATACTCTTGCATAACTTATGATTTATAACTCTTTTTATAAGGACCTTGTTCATAAGAATTCTTTAAGAATACTTATAAATCTAAAAGAAACCTTTGCAATTCATAAATGTTAATTCTAAGAATTAGAACAACAAGTAAGATTTATAAAGTTACAAGGTATACTTACTTAAAGTTTTTTCCAAATAAAAGAAAAAGAAACAAGAGTGACTTCTTATATGTTTATTCACAGAATTTGGATACTACTATTCTTATAATTTAATAATTCAAAGAAAACAATTACAGTTTGTATTTAATTAAGATGTAAGGTTGGAATGTTTCTTTGTAGGACATTAAATACTTATATACTATGGTTACTATAAAGTGTAATAGGGTGTGTCCCATAATTTTGGTTTAGTAAATACTTTTTTAAAAATATCGTTTTTCGAATAGTTTTTAATATTCGCATTTTAGAAAATCTCAAAGTTTATATTATGACTAAAGAAACTTTAATAAAAATATGAATATGGATTGAATGTATACATACGTAAAAGATTGCCAGATAAAACGGTTTAAAAACGGTTTAAAAAAAAGGATGGAATATTTCTTGGTGGGACATTAAATACGTATATACTATATTGTTAGTATAAGGTGCCATAGGGTGCGCCACATAATTTCAATTTAGTAAATCCTTTTTTAAAAAATTTAATTTTAAGAAAATTTCGCGTTTTTAAAAATCGCATTTTAAAGAAATTTCGTTTTTTAATTGAAAAATGATTTTTTTTATTGAAAAATCTAGTTTTTAAAGATTTTAGAGTTGGATAAAAAATCAAAATTCTCAGTCTTTTCCAGATTCTAAAAAAAGATCGATTTTCTAAAACAAGATTTTAAAAATGGAAGTTTCAGAACGAGATTTTGTGAAAACGAGTTTTACTAAACCGAGATTTCGATCCCAATGCGGTGCCACCGGATTTTATATCCGGGCATATTGCATCTTCTGAAACTTTAATATAGGAGCCCATCACTTTTATAGAAACTCAATGTTAATTAAAAAAAGAATTACTTTAATAAATATTATTAACTTATTAAATATTTTATAGATATTTGCCTGCAAGTTTATTTTACCAAATTTTAAACCATTTTAAGTGGACAGATGTCGTTGTCATAATTTTATACCTTATTTATATATAAATATATGTATATTTTTATAATGATATGTCAAAATATATAAAAAAAAAAAAAACTGAGGTATCACACCATTTATGAAATTTCAATTTTAATTTAAGACACAATTAATATATAAAAATTTTATTTTTTTTTTAAATTTTATTAAACCAAAAAAACCCAAAAAGTTTTTACATAAAATTAACATGGTTTTCATTTTATTTCTTTATTTTGGTATATTTATATATTTTTTTATTTTTTTTTGTAATTTTGTGTGATGTCATTTAAAAAGTATCTAACATTGGTTTACCCAAAACAAAAAACAAAATATATATATATATATACATATAATATTTTACCATTTAATTGCAACACTAGCAAACAATTAAATGTTATTTTTTTGGTGAGATACTTTTATATAATATAATATTTTATATTTTTTGTATTTATATTTTAATATAAATGTTGAATACTTAATTTGAAATTAAAATATATAAATGTTGTCAAAAATTAAATTAGTAGAACATTTACCAAAAAAATTAGGCTTCATTTCTAATTATTTTTTTAATAAATTATTATTACTATATAAATAATATATAAAATATATATAATTACAATTTTTTTACTATATAAAAATTTATTTTTTTTTTTCTAATTACAGGTAAGTGACTCAAAAACACCAAATGTAAAAACAAATGAATTTTGTTTATTAATGGAAATTATTTTTTTTGGAATATAATAATTTAAAATTTTACATAAAATTAGGTAACAAATATTTAATTAATTTATTTTAAAAATTTTTTTTATATTTTTATTAAATTTTAAGTGCATTTGCAAAAAAAAATTTAAATTGAATATTAAAGGTGAACTTTAATGCAAAATTAAAGTACTTATATAAAGTATGTAATAAATATATTAGATTTATATTAAATTTAAAATATCCCATTTTGAGATAGGCTTTCTCAGTGCTAATACCTTTCATATTTTTAAAAATTTCTTTACCTTAAATTTAATTTGAAATTACCCCATTTTGGGTGGGCTTTTTCAGTGCCAATCCTTTTAGCATTTTTAAAAGTTATTAACTTTTCTATACACGTTTTTTTAGGAATTAAAATTAATTAAATGTAAACTTTATATTATTTATTAAGACAAAAGAAACTTTAATAAGAACATGAATTTAAATTCGAATTTGCAAGCGTATTAATGAACGTTTTACCTATTACAGTTTTTGAATCCATTTTGAAACACATTTTTCATTCATTATTCAAGTTTCTACTTATTAAAAAAAGTTACCAGACTGCCGTCATAACTGCTTTGTTAATACTTTTAAAAATAATGATTACTTTGTAATAGAATATTTGAAAATTATGATTACCCAATAATTATAATCAAAAGTTTTTAGTATGATTACCATTACTACAAATTCCAATTTTATAATGATTACTTTGTAATACAATATGTGATAATTATGATTACTTGATAATTATAATCAAAAGTTTTGAGTAAAAGTATGAGTACCACGGATTTGATTTTTTTTAATGCGATTTTTGGTAATCGAAGAAACATCTTCAATAATTAAAAAGTGATGCAGATAATTATTAAAATATTTTTTTATAAAAACAAAAGTAGTCGAACATATTTACTTTTACATATTTTTAGTACCTCAAACAATTAAAGTAATCATATAGGGATGTTAGATTATTTTTTACTAATAACAAAAAATTGTAATAAGTCTGTTGTAATTCGTAATAATTAATATCAAAAACTTTTAATTACAATTTTCAAGTAAGTGTAATTCAAAGATAATCGTTATTACAAAGTTTACAAATCTGGGTGTTGTATCTTATTGGAAAAGTCTTAGGAAAATCATTCAACTTTAGGAAACCTTTACCTATTATTACTTTTTGAATCAAAAGTGAATTCTATTTTTTAATTAAAATATTTTATAAAAAAACCGTATTATAACAAAAATATTAACAAATTAAAGAATAATAAGATTAAAATATCGCAAAACTTAAGATACATAAGCTTAATCAACACCATAATCTATGGATAAAGGAAATTAATAAAAAGATGTATTAATTTTTTTAATTTAATTGTGCCCAAGCATCTGAAATGTTAAATATTTCTTTTTTAAAGACTCTTTGATTTCTTGAAACATGTGTTTTTAAAATAATTCATTTCATTCATGTTTCAAAATAATCAAAAACATTAGATTTTTAAAAATCGCATATTAGAAAATTTCGTTTTTTATTGAAAAATCTTGTTTTTAAGGATTTTAGAGTTGAATACAAAATCACAATTATTGGCTTTTTTCAGAATATAAAAAAAAGAGATTTTCTAAACAAGGTTTTTTGAAAACAGCATTTACTAAACCGAGATTTCAATCCCAACCCGGTGCCAAAATTTACGCGGTTTAGTAAAATATGTTTTTAAAATAATTCATTTCATTGACATAATCAAAAACATGGGGTTTAAAAAATTAATAAACTGTTTTCTAAGAAAGATGAGGATACCAGATTTTTGAACACGATTTTTAAACTATTTGCTTCTTTAAACGAATTAATCTTCCTCTTTAAGAATATGTCCTTTATATATATAGAGTTTTTATCTTACAATTGTCAAACTTTAAGCATTGATAAGTTAAATTTTTCAATAAAATCAAAAATTTTTACTTATCCAGATTTTTTTTTTTTTTTGCATTCAATTTAAAATCACTTTCCATTAACAAACAACCAAAACAGATCAACTAGAACATGTCCTTTAGACATCCCAATTATATCTCTGACAACAAAAAAACGTTATACATCAAAACAAAGAAATCAACATATAAATATATACATATAATATATATATATATATATATATATTATATATATAAATATTATTATTATTATCACCATACTATCCAATTTACAATCTTTTGGTTTAACATTATTTCCGTCTGTCCTTTATATAGATATATATTATATATATATATACATCACTGATATGTCCCCCCAGGGATTAATGACTGACTGATGTTTTTCTTTTTTCTTTTATTTTTTGTGAGTAACAACTCGCCTACATTATCCATTATTAGAATTTTTGTATGTTTTTATATTTCTTTATTATTATTATTTTTAAATCCCATGACAATTTGATAACTCAACACACAATTTTCTTTATCAAAAAAGTTTTTAAAAAGTTGAGATTTTCATAAAAAAAAAAAAAAACAAAATTATTTACTTACAAACTGAAATACTTACAATTTAATTCTCAAGAGACTGATTCATTTTATTTTTTTTTGGTTTTTTCTAGATTGTTGAACCTATATTGAATTATATTATGGTCCAATCTTTATCTTATTTGTAAATAAAAAAAAAAAATTTTTTATTCTATAAAACGATATAATTTTGAATAAAAAACGAGGAAGAGTGTAGTAGAGTAGACTGTGTCAACTCTGGGATACCCGTATGACCGTAACATATACATTATATCATCCGGTTAATTACTTTTGGCAAAATTTCAAACATTCAGCTTTATTAAGTGTAGTGGAATACTCATATAAAAGAAGGAGTTGTATGGCAGCTACTCGAATCCTCTGCAGTAGACCAACTAAATTTTGCAGTAACTTTGGCCATTATACTAAATTGTTTTTGGCAAAATTTCAGACACGCAGCTTCCATAGGTATAGAGTAATGCTCATATAAAATTAGAAGTAGTATGGCAGGTACTCGAACCCGTTTAAATTACGTAATACGTAATACGGATTTAAATAGCGATTCCGGTTTTTGTATAAAAACGAATTTGTGAAAATTTCATAATCCTAGCTCCTTTATTTTTTGAGTTATCGTGTACACGGACGGACATACATAGCTAAATCGATATTTTTTTTGGATTCTGATCCGATCCATACACTTGAGTCAGAGACCAAAATGGCTGGATTTAAATAGCGATTCCGGTTTTTGTATAAAAACGAATTTGTGAAAATTTCATAATCCTAGCTCCTTTATTTTTTGAGTTATCGTGTACACGGACGGACATACATAGCTAAATCGATTTTTTTTTTGGATTCTGATCCGATCCATACACTTGAGTCTATATCTACCCCCCCTCCTTCTCTGCGTTTCAAACGTGATGGCAAATTTATTATACCCTTTGACCTATAGTCATACGGGTATAAAAAATTTAATTTAAATGTATAATGCAGAAAAAATGTATATATATATACACATCTTGATAATAGAATTTTTCAAATTAAAAATTTCGCAGATTATTATTATTAAAAAATTTTATAGCGTATTTTTTTTTTTATACTGCATTGTATTTTTATAAAAAATTTTTATTAATTATGTAGTTTATATGTTAAAATGAATAAAATTTTTATGATAAACCAAACAAATTATGCTTATATATATGTATTTTATGTATATATACATAATTCTTTTTTTTTAGAATTTCATAAATAAAAGAAATTGTATTAGATTATTAAATAAATTAAATGCAAAATTGCCTTTTTTTTTCGCACATATTTTTTTCTAAAGATTAAAATGTACAGGGTGCGTGATAAATAACCCTTATGTAGCTTTCGTCCAAATTATGAATTTTTTCTTGAAATTTGTTTAAAAAAAAATTGTTAAAATTTGATGGAAAGCTTTATTATTAGAAATATCAATTAATGTAATTTAGAATTACGTAAATATTGTAAATTATAGTTATTTTTTGCCCTTATTGTTCTATCTAATATTGAATTCACTTAAAAGTGTGATTAATTAAAAATAAAAACGGTTTAGATAGTTTCTAATTGATTAATATTGCGACCAATTAATAAAGACTTAAAATTAAAACAAGTCTTAATATACTTTTTTAAAACTTAAGACATTACTGCCGCTAGTAATTTATAAAATGTATCTCCTGTTTCAGTAACAACAGTTCCTTTTTTATAAGCTTATTAAGTAAATATAATTTTTAATTTACATAGTCAAGTTATTACTTATTAGAATAGCAAGAACTGTTATTAACATAGTTTAATCATTAATTACAGACTTGTAAAAAGATGATTACTTTGTAATACAATATGTAAAAATTACGATTACTCAGTGATGATTACTTTGTAATACAGTACGTAAAAATTACAATTACTCAGTAATCATAATCAAAAGCTTTAGGTAATATTAAGAAATCAAGTTTTTTATTAATACTTAGGAATATAGTTTTTTGAATATTAGTAATCGAAGAATAATTTTAAATAATTGAAAAGTAATGCAGATTATTTATTAATTTTGAGTACTTAAAATATTTGTAGTAGCAAAAAATAATCGAATAGTAATTTGGATGATCCTTAGGATTATTAAAATAATCATATAAAGGATTTTAAATTAATTTTTGATAACTAGTACTCGTAATCGTAATAAAATAATTTCAGTCAGTAGTATTTAACAGTAATCGAGCTCAAAACTTTTAATTACGATTATTAAATCAACGTAATCCAAATTAACCGTATCTATATTTCATAAATCTAGTTTTGTATGTTACTTGAAAAATCCTTAGCAAATCGTTTAACTTTAGGAACTTTGAGTACTTGATTTTACTCTTTGTTTAAACAGTGAATCCTGATTTTAAATTTAAACATTTTAAAAAGTTTTAACTAACTATTCACCCTGTATTCTTATACATATATTTAAATTCTTAAGATAATTCTTCCTTCAATTTTAAAAGAGGCAAAATACATATACATATTTACATACGATATATATATATATATTTATGCATATACTTATATATATGTTATATGTATATAATTTCTGAAGAACTCCTCTCTTACCCACTTATTTGTTTTTTTTTTTTCATAAAAATTTAATTTCAAATAAATTTACATAAATGTCAATAATAATTCGACCATGTCTGTAGTACATTCTTGTTTTTTTTTTTCGTTTTTTTTTTTTTTTTTTCTTTTTAGCAATTTTATTTCCTTTTATTTTGTTTTTTTTTACATCATTGTCGTTATTCTCAAATGTTTTGACATTCTATTATCCTGGCTGTCTGTAACAACAGAATATAATTTAAGCATGAATAGTAAGGAGTAAGGATAACAAATTTTTATATAATATATACACATATATAAATATGTACATGATATAAAGAACCGTTACTTTATTTTTATGTTTTTTTTTTTTCATTTTCTTGTTGTTGGTAAAATAAACACAAGAAAATTTGCTTTATTTTATACATGAGAAAATTCACACAATTATATTAAGATTGTCAGTATAAAGGGGAGGAGGAGGTGGAAAAAAATTGCATAAAGATGGCAGAGTAAAAGAAAAATTTACTGTAGAAAGAAAATAACAAGAAGGAAATTAAAGGATACAAGGAAATTTTTTTTTTTTATCATTCTTTCGAATCAATCTAAAGAAAAAGGAATAAATAAAAAAAAATTAAAATTATTTAATTTTTTTTTCAATTTTCTTTTTTTATTATTTTTTTTTTTGTAACTTCAAATTCTTTTACATCATTTCTAATAAGTTTACAGTATAAAAAAATGAACGGAAAATAAATCTCTCTGTTTTTTTTTTTTTGCAATACCAGCTAAAAATAATACAAGCCAGGGCAAGTACAAGTGATTTTAAACTCTTAATACTTTAACTCCTACTATTTTACACAGAAGTCAATGTGAAAAGGCAGAGTTATAGCTATTGTGTAACTTAAAAAAGTATATAAAATTCAAGAAATCCAAGACATTTATTTTTTTTTTTTACTTTTTGTCTTTTAAAAATTAAAAAAAATAAAAATAAAAGGAATGAAGAACTACAAGTTTTTTAATACTCCTGATGGTGTACACAGCCATTCAATGTAAAACATAGATATTTTATGAATTTTTTTTTTCTAGATCTTTAAGATACTTTCAAAAGACAATAATATAAGAAAATGCTAATGGAATGTAAAAAAAAAAAAATACTACTACAGTACTATACATAGTAAGGAATATATTAATTTTTTAGGATTCAATAGAGGGATGCAAAAAAAAAAATATAATAAGAAAAAGGGACAATATAATATGTAATAAAATATGTACTGTAGTACAACTATATAAATTACTAAAATAATTTTAAAATTATCTTGAGTAACTTGAACTGAAAGTGTTTTACACATGCCAAGTTTTAAATAATACATAGTACTTATATATAATTATTATTTAAATGAATATTATGTATGTGAGTTTATAATAAATATAAAGTGTGTCAGACTTCAGACTTCAGATAATAATAAACTGAAATTAAATAACAAAAATCTTTCAGTATTATTTATTTATTATTTTGAAATATTTATTTACTTATTATTGACAGGCAATTAAATTGTGAATTGATTGAACACAGATAAACATATTTTAATTAAAAATGTTCCAATTACAAAGAAACGTGCATACTTTAATCTAATAGATATAAGCTTGTAGATAGATAACTTTTTTTAAAGACTGATAAAAGGTTGTAGATACATAACTTGTTTTTAAAAGATTGATATAAGGTTATAAACCCAAACCTATGTAATTGTATGGTCATATCCGACACTTGTTCTTTAGAACAAGATAATCATTTGGAAAAGTTTTTTAAAATAAAAAGAAAAACCGTCTAACAATGAACCTTTGAATTTTAATTTAAATGTTTAAGTTGATGTTATCTAAGGGAATTGTATTAATTTTCCTTTTTGATCCTTCGTATAGCACTATTGAGAAACTTTTATATATAGGTATCTGTGAAATAAAGAGTCAATGTACCTTAAACCGATGTACTATTCAAGTTATTTTTTAAGGATAATACACAAATATAACATTTGAACCTAGATTACTGTCTGAACTATTAAAAAAAAACTTTTTTTTAAAAAGGGAACTATGAAAAAAATATGTGATGAAAAAAACCAAGGGTTTTTAAAAAAGCACATTTTCAAAATTATATAGTGGGTCTTACTGAGTATTTTATCATTTATTTTTATAAATCATGTGGGAAGTGGGAACCTAATCACCCAAATTTTTGTCAAGTAAACTTATAAAGATTCTCGAGGATCTGCCTACCTCTCTGCCCCTACCATTACGTTTTTTTAAGTTCTAGGTATAAAAATCTAACCAAAAATAATTAAAACTAAAAAATACCTTCCTAAATTAAAATAACTCTTTTTAAATTTAAGAAAAACCTTTACCATTTGTTAAAAGTTGCATAATGTTTCAGCTTTTTATATTATTTAAAAAAAATTTAAGCAGGATTTCAGTTAAAGGTGGTTAAAAATAGGAAAATTTTCAATTCTCTATCCCTTACAGCTCCTGAACAGGGAGTTTGACAGAAAAAATGTGTTAATCCCTCCTAATTTTTGAGGATCTAACTTCTCCCAAAATTTCAAGACTCTAACTTTGAACGTTTAGATGATAAGTAATGTTCAAAATTTTGCAAAATTGAGTTTTGCATAACGGTAAATATTTTTAGCGTATTATAAGCCTATACATTGGCCTTTGAAAAATTAATCAAGTTTATAAAATCAGGTGTCTTTTACCTTTATCAGAATGAAAATATACCTAACAGAACAATTTAAATATAGGGTTTTTCTAACTTTGGAGGGCTGTAGCTCCGTAACGGATGGGGCTACAGAAAAAAGTTCTTCCATGAAATTTAGTTTTTTGTAATACCTACGTGAGGTTAAAGTTTCTTTTCTCTATTGCAAAAAGTTTTTGTAAACATACGGACGAACAGACTGACGGACAGAGTGAAACAATATAGGCACATTTTTACAAAATCTTTTGAAATGTTCTAAAATCGTATAAAACCAATCAGAAAAAATGATTATAGAAAAAAAAATATATAATATTATCTGTTTCATTCTTTCATTTTCCTTTTCGTTTTATTTATTTTTTTTTTGTATTTCTTTGCCCCTGTCATTCAAAAAAACAAAAAAAAAAAAACTTATCTTTATATACTATATATAGAATATAAATTTTTTAACACCCCTGAAACAATTCATTTCAACTTTAGAAACATTCATATACACACATACATATGTTTGCTTTTATATTTTTTCACCCTCTTCATTCCTTTCTTTAAAATAATTTTAAACGAACACGCGAAACAATTTTCTAGAAACAAATATCAAAAAAACTTTAAATATTTTTTCACTCCATCTTATATATAGCCTATGAATTCCTATGCTATTTTCATCCATTTCTATTTTAAATATACTTGATGGGTGGTATTTTAATGTCATTCTTATGTTAATTTATATTTTCGAATATACTTATCGGATTTCGAATTACAAGTTACACGAACAGAACTTGAACATTTTAAACTTATAATACATATACACACGAACACATAATATAGCTTGCATAAAATTTTCTTTTTAATGTTTTCCATTTTCATTTAATTATTTTTCTTTTTTTTTAATTTAAAAGTTTAAGTCTACAAAGGTTACCATTTCAAACTTTTTAAATTTAAAATTTAATGATGAACCGTTTGAAATCTAATTATTGAAAATTATATAAATGTATATTTTTAGTTTCAATTATTGAAGACTTAGTTGCTAAGGGAGCGTTTTAAAGAGATTGAAGTTATATTTTAAAAATTTCTAAAATAATTAAATCATAAATTATTTGATCAGACTTATAAAATTTATACCAGTATACCAGTGGTAATCATTACCTCCTAATTATTACTTGATAATCATTATTTTTTTAATTGTATTTTGTAAATTCAATTACCAGTTAAAGAATTCAGTTTTTACTTGATAATTCATAGAAAGTAATTAAATTTGGATTTCAATTACCTTTGTAATTAGTTTTTGATAATTAATTACTTTTATTAAAATTTTTATTATTTTAATTACTTTTGTAATTATTTTTGTAATGCAATTATTTTATAGTAATCAATTATACTTTAAAATAATTAAATACGAAAAAGTACTGAATTATCCTAAGAATTTACAAGTATTTTTGAAAAATTAAGCAATTTGATTTTTAGACTTTGATTATAAATATTCTTTTTGAATCCATATTCATACTATTTTTTATTTCTATATTTGAAAAATCTTTCGGAAGCATTTCCATTTCTTGAATTTTATCTCACAGAGGTTATCATCTACTGTGTAAGAATTTGCAAAGGAAGAAGTGAAAATGTACAAAAAACAAAGCAACAATTAAGGGTTGGGCTTGTGTATGCTAATAACTTTATTTTATCAAAATTGTAAACTTCGAAGGCTTAAGTTCGAATTTTTATACACGTTTGTTCATATTTTTTTTTAAATTTGAATCCTAATGGATTCCTGATTTATTAAAAATCAAAGAATATGTTAATGGCGGAAAACCCCTAAAAACTTTTTTTATGAATTAAAGTTTTAATAATAATGTGTTAGTATTTTGCGTATTGCAATGAAATAGTTATTGACTATCTCCCGAATTAAGTTAAGCCACTTAACTTAAGTTAAGCCACTTAATTTAAGTTAAGCCTATTCAATAATTTTATTTTTATAGTTATTGAATAACTTCATATTTTGCTTAAAATTAAAAATTGGGTTAGTAGCAACATTCAGTTTAATTTCGACCCCACAGGACACTCTTATTCAACTAGGAATCATTTTATTTTTAAGATTAAATCATTGTCAATTCTTTAAAATAATCCTAATTGATCTTTCCAATCATTCTTAATGATCTTATAAATCATCCTCATGTATTTTCGTAAATTCCATACCTGAACACCCTGTATATAACAACTTTTGTTTTTTTTTATTAAATAAGTAAAAGTACATTCATTTCGTTATATCAAAAATAATTATATGTAAATATGTATATATGTGTATGTGAATGTAAACTATGTATAGAATATCTATACAATTACGTAAAAGAAATATTTAAAAAAAAAAAAGAATTTTTAAGACAAAGACGTGGTAAAAAATAAAGGAAACGGTAGAATGTAGAAAATAAATAGAAAAAAAAACAATAACAACAAAAAAAAAAAAGAGAATAGCATAGAAATTTTTATTAAAGAAAGTAAGCAGCAGGAGCAGCAAGGAATATTTTATACGGTCAGAGAATATAAATTATCCTTTTTTTTTGAAGTTTTTCTCTTTACATTTTTTTTTTTTTTTTATTCCTTTGCTATTTTTATAGCTTTTACTTTTTGTTTTTGTAAATGTGATATGATTGCATTAGTGTTAGTTAATAGAACAAAAACCAAAAAACAAAAAAGAATTTAAGAATTCTCTTTCGTTTTTTGAATACTGATTCAGTAGTTATTTTATATAAAAAAAATATAGGAATTTTCTCTGATCTTTTTTTTTGTTTTTTTTTTTTTTTTTTGACTTTGATAGTAAATTAGGCTTGTTTAGAAAATATATATAAAAACAACAAACAAAACTAATACAAATCCAATATAGAATATAGGTACATAATATTTAAATATAAGTACATAAAAAGATTCATATTGTAATAGGGGTTATGAAGAAAAAGAATTTATACTAGAGAATGATAGCACATACACAAACAAAAGATGAAATGATGGTTATGATTCCAATAAAAAAAAATATATAAGATTATACTACTTGTATATGTTTATCTATATATTTATATACATAATTTTCAAGTGTTGTAACTAAGATTGTAAATATATATTTCTTATGTATATTTATAAAAATAAATATATAGTTAAAAGTTAAAAAGTTTCATTTTGATATGATGGTACATTGGATACCAAAAATACAACAAACTAAGAAAAGATACAATTCATTTATTTAAAGGACGATTCATTTACCCATGAGTATATAATTATATTTTGTGTTTTTTTTATTTTTATTTTATATTACAGTGTATTTGAAAAATGTATAGATTCAAAATTTTCGGTATTAGGGATCTTACCGATATTAAGAGTATAATTGTAACGCAATCTGGTCCAGTGGTAAAGTGGCGACTTTTCAATCGAAAAGTCTCGGGTTCAAACCCTGGACGGATCATATATAATAAAATAATATAGTGTATATTAAAAAAAATTTAATAAGAAGTCCAAATGACAAATAGATTAAGGATCAATATTTTCAGGCAATATTTACTATTGTTTGGTACTACAAATAAATAAATAACTTTTACAAAAGCTAATAAGTATAATTTACAATTTGTAAAACTGTTATACTATTAGTTTTCTTTTTTTTAAACTGTTATATCATTAGTTTACCTTTTAAGTAAAGACTTTATTAAAAATTATCATTGTTGCAAACTTTTTTTCGATCAATTCTTGACTAAGGGTGCGTTTATATTGGAGCTGCAATAAGAGCTTCGATAAGAGCATAGCGTATATTATTATATATTGTTAATCGTTGATCAAAACGATGCTCCAATATAAACACCTCTATTAAAATAATGTATATATAGTTTTCTACGCTTTGCTCTTTTTGATGATCTTATCACTTATAGCAACTCAAATATATATGCACTCTTAGGCTAACTTAGATATAAAAAAGGGACTTCGGCTTAAATTCCTTTAAATACTTTAAGATTGTTTGGTTTTTACAGAAGTCGAATAAAATGTCTTAAAAAATAATTAGTAATCATCAAGATAATAAAGTTCCAAAATAATTTTTTCAACTCCCAAAAATCTGAAACCGAGGTCTAATTGCACCA